>QDHC01001933.1:2576-90520 GCA_013186455.1 Papilio dardanus tibullus | reverse complement strand
CTTCAATCGCAATGCTGTATGTTTTCTCGGCACATAATATCGGTTTTATTGTAATGTAAAACCGTCATATTATAATTATAACACGTATAAAAGTGCACTTGTGCTTGTGGGCGTTATTGTATTATATAAAAATTGTATAGCCGGCGACTTTGGCTCACGGAATCGATCGATAATCTAAAAATTCATTTTATATTTTTGAACGAGTCATGTTCGTGTTCTTTCGTCGAGTTTGTTGACTGTTTCGAAACTGACTTCCCTAGAAAATTATATACGGTACTGCCTCAAGTACTGGTATAGTAATTGACTGTGTCTAATAGATTGTGCAAGAATTATTACGTTCTATGTCGTACTGTATTATGCCTTTTAGAATTATTGTTTTTAAAACGAATACCTCCTTCCACCTAAGTACTCGAATAACAATTTGAAATACGACTCTGGTATCACTTTGAAAACATGATTCGACAAAAATCAAGTTTAAAAAAAAAAAAGTGGTAATTTGTGCGTATGACGAATTACTAAGTCGGCTATATTAATGCTTATTTGAATATTTTTAGCGGTTAAATAAACATGGAATGGAAAATTTTCACGGTTTATTGACTGTAGATATTGTATTGTATGTTTTTAAAATGGTATACGAACTTCTTATCTTTCGAAAAAATACTGGCGCACGAAAATTGTTATAATTATTTATGAATTATGAAGTGAATTTATTTAACGCAAGCGTTGGTTTATCTTATCGTATTATTTCAAAACACAATTGACTGAACATTTATTTATAAACGAGTTTTGATGTTGTAAACAATTATAAGACGAATAACAATGAAATTACAGATTATAAGATAGATTTTTGTTTTTTTTTTATTAGACAAGGAGGCAAACGAGCGGCTGGATGACCGAGGTGATCTTCGACGCCCATGGACAACACTCGAGGAACCACAAATGCGTTGCTAAAATTAAAAATAATTTTGATAATTACAAAATTCTTATAACATTTTATCACAACTTCTATATTATTGACTTGTTTGTTAAATATCACTTTGAAGTATATATTTCAACACGAAATAAGTTTTCTAATATTGTAATAAATAAAAAAAGTTAATATTAATAATCATTTTGTTTTTTTTTTCGCTGTTATCTGCGTTCTATGTAATAAACAGTACTGATATGTCATCTTCCGTTGCAGAAATTATTTTAAGTCGTTGATTTACCATTTTTATGCGCTTCCTGGCCGACATAGGTTAATCTCTAATGACGTCATTATTGTGTTGTGTGACTCTTCACACATGTTGTCATCCCTTTCATTATTTTTGACAACAACAGAGACAACAGTATGTAATACATTTTTTTTCTTAAAAAGAATGAGAGAGATCGAGTCACACACCGGAAAGTACTACAGACGCTCAATTTTAATTGCACAGTTCGACTGCGCAGTTAAAACTGACTTGTGTAAGCAAAACTATGAACTGGGGAGTTACCCAAAGTAGATTCGTTACGAAGCGATTCTATAGCGAACGTCAAAAATGTATAGAACTGACATTGACGTTCTATATCTCACACGTGACAAGCACATCTAACCGAATGTCAATGTCAATGTCAATTTCATAAATCTTTGTCGATTCCATCAGCTATATTGCCAATCTAAAATCTTTGGGTCCCTGTATAGGTCGACTGTTCAGTTCAAATTAAAGTGCGTACGTTAGTTTTACAATAACTGCACATTTAATAGTTAAAAAACTGAACGTTTGTTGCCGGCTTTATATGTTCAGCGAAATACGAAACTTTATTCTTAAACAAAATAAGCGTAAATACAGATTTAATATGCAACTGTCAAAATTTAGCGCGAAACGCAAACGTGATTCTTTAAAATTATTTAAAGTTAGTTGTACATTTTTTTCCAACAATTTATATCGCAATCTAGAAACTTACAAAGGCCTCGAATCGAGACTGCGTTACGAAATGTGTGCATAGAAACATTTTCGAAAAATAACACCACAGATAAAAAAGAACAAAATCTGTGTCAACTCTTTTTCTTAGTTTTAGTTTGATTTCCAAACGGTCGGATAGCGAAATCTATGCGGCCTGTGAATTGAAGTTTTTAATAGGGTGACCATGTAAATAAAAATGTAATGAAATTCAATGTGGACGGATACAAAGGTAGAGGAAGGACAAAGAAAGTATGAATACATTTTATGAAAGATATACTGCAAAAAAGGGGTAAATTCAGAAATGACGGCTAATAGGGAAGTATCAGGAAGGTTACCGAAAGTACATGCGCTACAAAGCGATTGGATAGCTAACATCAAAATGTACGGAACTGACAATGACGTCCAATATCTTACACGTGAGAATATGACGTGATACAATTATAATCATATTTTTGGGTTCAGTTAAAATCTAAAAAAACTAATTCCTTCTCTTATATGAAAAGAAATGATTGTAATTTTTTTGTATAAAAAGGCCTAAAAAATAAGAAAATAAACTTAATTACATAATTAACATAGTGGGCGAACCAAACATTATGAGAGAAGCTAAAGGCGACAGAGTCCACTGGCTGGGCCAGCTTTTAAAAATGGGGGGAAGAAGAGTCCAAGCAGCTTCCCGGTTTGGACTACGACGCCGTAGAGCTGGACCTGCACTAGCTAAAGGCAGTAGATTAGCAGGAGACAGCCCAAGATAGGCGACAAGCTATGCCACGATCAACCTTGGTTCGCTGCACCAGCGGAAAAGTAGACCCTGAATATTCAGATAGCTTTTTAATCTTCCAAGTATCATAAGAAATAATATTTAGTTTATTTTTAATTACATTGTCTCTAATAATAATTAAACATGGCCACCCTATGCAATACAATCCTCGACCGACGACTCTGGCATTTTCCCACCTTTCTCCGCAATTCATGTTACATTGCTATTACTTACCGCACCGTGTCTACATAATTATACTTTTAATTTAAATAGGCTGGCTAGTAATAAAAAAACTTGTTTCAAATCATTTGACAATTAGAAAATAACATCAACTGTAATTTGGTTCTAATTAAATACAGAGCACATACATACGAGTAAATAGATGGGAAACTAATGGTGGAACTGTCTAGAAAAATCAAAGCAAAGTTCGTTAGTTTTGTAGCTTCGTACAGAGTAACGCCATCTAGCTGGAATAGACAATAATTAACTTTTACAAGTTCCGAGAAGACAACAGCGAAAAAAACACAGACGAATCGGGAACCTTCTTTAGGGAAGTGGTTAAAATAATAAATGCATCGCCACAGATATTCTACGTAAAGTAATAATTACTTTTCGTCTACACAATAAATTAAATTAATTATTGTCGAATTCGTACCACTAGGGGGCAGTCTATTAAGAAAATGATTCGATTTTATATTGAAACATGATACTATCTTCATATATTAATTAAATATTTTATACTAATTTGAAATAGGTAATTATTTAATGTTATCAACAGCAATAAATGTTAGGATATATTTAACGAATTTAATAACCTGAAAATCTACTAAACTAAACCACATGAACAAACCGAGTATCCGAACAAATGATTTACTAATCTACACTACTAAAAATGTCGCTGTTCGGACACGTTTAAGCTTTGTATGCACCAGTATAGTATTTTAGTAGCAAGTAGCAAGTAGCAAGTAGCAAGTAGCAAGTATCCTAACAAAGGAATTGCTAATCTACTCTACTAAAATGTTGCTGTTCGGGCGTTTAGTTACTAAATTACTACCCTTGTGCGTAGGTTTAGGCTTAAACGAGTCCGAACAGTAGTAAATCCTTTGTTCAGATAAATGCTACTTGCTACTCGACTAAAATACCTTCCTGGTAGCTAGCTTAAGGGTTTTTTTATAAACCTTTTGACCTTTCCTTGTGTTCAAATGTCGAGATTTTAGACTAAGCCCCTACCTAAATTATATATTTTTTATCACAAAGCAATATGGGCATTTTTAAAATTTTTATCAATATAGCATATTGTGAAGAATTAATAAAAAGTGAGTAGAAAAATCAGTATCGGAAAAATACGTGACATCTAATTTTATACCTCCCACCTCTTGGTCATCTCTCTCTCTCTGGTCGGTCCTTCCTGTCTGACAATCGTGGTCAGCATCAGGGTTGGTTCTGGAGTGGATGAATTGTTTCCACCGACCTCGGTCGGGCGCGTCTCTCACTACTGCGTAAAAATTACACGACGCCTGGCCTTTTACCTGGTCGCTCCATCTGTTGGGCGAGCGGCCGCGTGGTCTTTTGCCCTCGGTGTTCCCTACCACAATGAGCTTCTCTATCCTCTCGTCTCCTCTGCGCATTGTCATATTCCATGATTTTTTCGGAACCTCTAACCCCATTTGGGTATCGATTTACGAGAAATAAAATGTAAATATGAGCAAAGAGGTTACATTCGGTAGACTTTTATGTCGGCAGATGTAATTACAACACTGGGGGAAAATTCCCTAAAAGAGACATCCGGAGTTCAACTAAAATGCCTCACTTTTAGGCATGCTCCCTTACTTTACTTACTTTAAAGTCCTATATCCCCGAATTGGGGCAGAGGGCGTCCACATTGCGCCGCCAGCTCGCATGCTCCATCTACAGTATAATATATCTTTGATTGCAGATTTACCTAGCGTCGTACACGAAGGGCCTTAAGGTTAAGGTGAGAGTGGGAACATAAACCAGTTGATCATAGTTTAACGTTAATTCTTTAGTTACTCGAGTGATATCTTCCGGTTTATCGAGATATCATTGAGTGCCGGATGGACGCGGAACGACCTGGGCGGCGCCATGGGTCAAGAGAGGGGGCAATGACTAAGGGGGGATCAAATTATTAAATTAATGCTTATATGGTCCAATCTATTTAATGAACTGACAAGCACTTCTAGTTTCATCTGTATGTGCTTCTAATAAGGATTGTAGGCATCAGAGTATTTGAAATAAGTCTATGGGCGTGGTTGGATGGAGGTCTCGGGTTCGAATCCCGTCATGTATCAATATTTGATTTTTTTGAACTACCCTAGCCTATGTTACTCAGGGATAATGTAGCTTTCAAATGGTGAAAGAATTTTTGAAATTGGCCTAGTAGTTTTTGAGTTATTTCAATACAAAGTTTCTCTTTTTATAATATTTGTATAAGTACATATTTACCCGACGTTCTTACGGTGAAGGAAAACATCGTGATTCGTGATGCAACATGCACATATCGGCGAAGACATTCTAAGATATGTGTGAAGTCCCGCACTGGGTCAGCGTTAACTATGGTCTAGTCACCTCAGGGTAGGCTCTGAACCAAGGGGTTCAGAGCCTACCACTGAGGAGTGGGGACGTATAGTGAGCTGGTGATGATAACCTATATAGTTGGTTTTATCATTTGTTGAATTAATTATGAAGAATATATAATAAATATTATAAAGAGACAAACTTTGTATTTGTTTGTATTGAAATAACTCAAGAACTACTGGACCGATTTCAAAAATTCTTTCACCATTAGAAAGCTACACTATCCCCGAGTAATATAGGCTATATATTTTAATTCCGCGCGGACGAATTCGCGACCAACAGCTAGTATATAATATATGAGATTTATCTAACAGGATTTTTACAAGTTTTAATAATATAAAATTTATTTTATGTAAAATAATATAATTTTATTACATTTTCGGCGTATAAACAATATCTTCGATGTTATCTATCTCTATAAAAATGTCACGTATATTTTTAATGTCATAAACAAAGAGATATTATACATAGAGGGAGCGCTCCATACTAATTTGACGTTAAAATGCGTGCCGCGAAAGAAATTATTAAAAAAGATAAATCTTGCCAGTATCATGAAAAAAAAATCCCAAGTTTGGGAAAATGTGTGTTTATTTTAGTTTTTAAAATAAACAATGGAATATACAAAAAAATCATTAAAATTATATTTATCGTTTTTCATTATTATTATTTGATTTAAAACAATTTAAATCCAGACAATTTTCAACAAAGACTATTTTTTTTTATTTTGGTTGCTATAAATTTTTAAGTAGCCTTTTAAAAAAGTCTGAAATAAAATTTAAATTTGAGAAAAGAGGTTACATTCGGTCGACTTTTTATGTCGGCAAATGTAATTTAGAGGTCCACACTAGGGAAAATCTCCGTACGTGAGACCTCCTGAGGTCAAAGAAAATGCCTCACTTTAATGCTTCGAGTGTTCCATCTATAGTATAATATATCTTTGGTCATAACAATTAACTCAAACGTCGCAAAGAATAGTCTACGAGGGCGGAGACGCACAGGAGGAGGATGATTACTTTTCCTATCCACTAATCCACTTCCTCTTCCCATCATTTCCTTATAAGAAAAAGATAGGAAGGGAAAGTGGATTAAAATTAGTCCTCCGGCACCACACTCATCAGACGAAACACGGAATAGCTTCCATTTTACGCCTGTCTTCTGTGTGGTCGTGGTATTACACCGGGCGAGCCGGACAATTCGTGCGAAGATGTTAAAGCGGGCTCTACCACTGTTAATATAAATACAAAATTAATTTTTAAACTACGATCATATTATAATAAATTCTTCTTGTCAAAGGACGATTAGACTTAAACAGCATGTTAGACAAACCAAAGCTATAAATCACAAAGCCTACAAAACTAGATCTCTACAAATATTATAAAGAGAGAAACTTTGTATTTTTGTATGTATTGAAATAACTCAAAACTAATCGGATTTCAAAAATTCTTTCACCGTAAAGCCTTGTACACCAGGATAGTATCTTAGTCGAGTAGCAAGTAGAATTTATCTGAACAAAGGATTTACTACTGTTCGGACTCGTTTAAGCTTAACCTACGCACTTGGGTAGTAATTTAGTAACTAAACGAATCCGAACAGCAACATTTTAGTAGAATAGATTAGTAAATCCTTTGTTCGGATATTTGCTATTTGCTACTCTACTAAAATACTATCCTAGTGCGTACAAGGATTTAGGAAGCTACATTATCCCCGCGTAACATAACTGTATTTAATTCCACGCGGACGAAGTCGCAAACAACCGCTAGTAGGATATAAAAAATCTCGGAAACTTCCTAATTATATTTGAGACGTGATTAAATATTTTTTATATTTCTTCAACAATTAATTAAAGACATTTTTGATTTATTGACAAGTTAAAAGAGACTGGTTGTTTTATTTGTGTGGGAAACATCTATAATCGATTCATTCTCTGGTTCCGACGAACTCCATAAGAGAGAAACCTATAGCCGGGACAAATATCGTGGTCCCTTGGACTCTTGCTTATCGACTGTATATTAGTAAACTAGCGACCTGTCCCGCCTTCGATCACTAGGCAAATATATTCTGCAACTGATATGTTCAAATTAATCAAAATTAATTAATATTCCTTATCCTTACATAGTATAAAACAATAACGTTTTTTTTATGTTTGTCCCTTTATATGCTTGAATCTTTAAAACTACGCAACGGATTTTGATGCGGTTTTATTAGATAGAGTGATTCATAAGGAAGGTTTTCATGTATAATACATTCACAATATAGTAGAGTAACACTGATCATTTAGAGGTTTTTAATATGATGTCGTAAATTAACATATTTTTATCGCTTACATTGCAAACGCTGCAGTATTCAGTATCAGCATTATACCGATTTGCACCCGTGCGAAGCCGGGGC
The DNA here is from genome assembly GCA_013186455.1 of Papilio dardanus tibullus. Taxonomy (NCBI): domain Eukaryota; kingdom Metazoa; phylum Arthropoda; class Insecta; order Lepidoptera; family Papilionidae; genus Papilio; species Papilio dardanus. The sequence continues at coordinate 82,855 of QDHC01001933.1, read as the reverse complement.
GGGTCGTTAGTTATATGTTAATTAATAAAAAATAAAAGTCCTTATAAAAATCAACAGTTTTTTTTCTGTAAAGCTACATATCTGACCCAGTAGGTTTATATTTTCTCTTTTAAGTTATCTAAATTAGTAAATACTGTCCGAAAGAAAAAAAATATGCATTAGATTTTGAACGAAAAGCCGCATTCTTTTTTTTAAAAAGAGTAATTTATTTCTAGCAAAGATATATTATACTGTAGATGGAACACTCGATACCTAAAAGTGAGGCATTTTCTTTGACCTCCGGAGGTCCAATGTAGGGAAATCTCCCTAAGTGTTAACCTCTAAATTACATTTGCCGACATAAAAAGTCGACCGAGTGTAACCTCTTTTCTCAAATTTAAATTGTATTTCATAGTATTTACTAAAGTTTAATATAATAATTAATAGAAACATTTTTAAAACGCTAATTAAAAATTTATAACAACCATAAAACAAAAATGATCTTTGTTAAAAATTATTTGGATTTAAATTGTTTTAAATAAAATAATAATAATGAAAAACGATAATTAACGTTTTAATGAATGTTTTAGTTTATTCTACTGTTTATTTTAAAAATGTAAAAAAATCACACAATTTCCCAAACTTGGAAATTTTTTTCATGATACTGGCAAGTTTTTTTTTAATAATTTCTTTCTTGGCACGCTTTTTAACGTCAAATTAGTATGGAGTGCTACCTCTATGTATAATATCTCTTTGATTTCTAGTATTTGTTTATGGTAAAACCGAATGATTAAATTTTAAGCAGCATTAAAAGTCGTAAAAATCGGTAATCAACATTTTTCAAAAATATCTTGAATTTATTATCTAAGTATACTAATATTATGAATGGGAAAGATCTGTGTTTTAGTATGTATTGAAATAACTCGAAAACTGCAATTTGGAAAATTCTTTCACCGTTAGAAAGCTACATTATCCCCTAAAATAAGTAGACTATATTTTTTAATTCCGCGAGGACGAAGTCGCGAGTAACAGCTAGGTGTAATATAAAAATAATGTATTAAAATAATACAGACTAAAAATGTTTGAACAAAGACAATGATTTTGTTAAAACATTTTAGAACGTCAGTAAAGGTTAAAAAATGGTTAAAGGTTTTGACCCATGATGGGCTCCATTTTCCGCAACTCCACGACTAGCGCGTATTTTGCGTGAATACACATATCTTTGAATTTCTTCGCCGATATGTGCAGGTTGCATCACGATGTTTTCTAGGCCAAGATCCCGCGACGTTTTTATCTTCGTAATAGTATAAAACCTGCAAGTTTCCCTGTTTACGTGCCCTGTATAGATAGAGATAACCGCCGGGTACGGAGTCTGGGTAGCGGTTGCTTTCGGAGATATCAGCCAGGAAAGTTGGAAAAATTACCTTAACCTTACTTACGTTAAAGTATAAAGGTCTATTTTTATATATGTTGTTACTGAGAATTTTAGAAGTCTCCTCCTCCATTGACGGACACTTTGGACGGTTGCTTCCCTGAGCCAGACACGCAAAACTCTAATTATGATAAGCGCCTACTAAAAATAAAGAGCACACGAATAATAAAACACGGAAGTCTGAATTTTAACTAATTTAACTATAAAAACAAAACCAGTAATTTCCAATGTATTTTTAGTTGTTTTATCAATCATAATAACTCTATTTTATACTAATTAAAATTATATTTTATTGAACTTTTACCGCCATCTGTAAGAAAGTTATAAAACCAAAAATATACGTAAGTTACGGTAAATGCGATAAATTCAGTCATTATTAATAATTACCAAAACTAATTTTGAGTAGTATTGAAAGTGATAAATCTATCATTGTGGCGGCCGTTGTGACTCTGTGGTACTTAACGTCTGCAGACGCGTCCCAAACCAACCGCAGCCAGAACTCCATAGTCCGTGGTTATCTTTATCTGTATAGTACACGTAAACAGAGAAACTTCCAAGTTTTATACTTTAACGAAGGTCTGGCGATCGCTACAGACGGGGCTATTCCTTATGTTGGCCGTGATCGTCTAGTGACCCTACGTTCTTAGGACGTTCTTAGGACCCTACGTTGTGGTAGAACGTCAGTAATACGTGTATATATTCATCCAGTTACTATAGTCGCGTTTCGATGCGTTGCTAAAATATGAAAAAATATTTTTTTTAGAGTGTTTGTCCCCAATTTTGATATGCCTTTCAGACACTAGATTACTAGATTTTTTTTTAAATTCCACACTAACGAAGTAGCGCGAAACAGCTATTTAGTAGTAAATATTTAACAACCAGCACGAAATTAATTTAGGAAAAAAAAACGACGACGCATTTAAAAAAACTACAGAAACAATGCTTCATTAATTTTATTTATTTGATATCGGCTTAATATTTAATAGACGTATAAATAAAGATTTTTTAATTGTCATCATAAAAAGAAACTTGGAACAACATCTTTTTGGATTTAGTAAAGCTATAATTGCTAATTTACAACATCCTCTCTTTCGGACAAGTCTAATTATTCCACTTCATATAAAGGTGAACATTTTCCGCCCAATTTCGATAATACCGATTGTAAAGTACTTCGTTTTTATTCTTATTACAACATCCTGTTTACGAATAAGAAGTTTTATGATTCAAAATAAACATATTTGTCCTCGAAGTGCTTGTATTGAAACAGTATTTTGAAATGACTTTTTTTCCTATACAAAAAAGGTTACATGGCCATTGCCACTTGGGTTATTCAGCCAAAAAATCTATAAATAAAAATTAAAAAACATATAAGTATTTGTAAGAAAGTCGTAAATGTTGTAATTTTTATATTTAAATATCATACATTAATTTTTGAACACCAAATAATAATTATCTGTAATTAAACAGGCTATATAAAATATTTCAAAACCACTTGCAATAAAATAGTTTTAGAACGTCAATAAACTTCAAAAATGATCAGTGACAGGTTTCCCGCATTTTTTATTAAATCAACATTTCTAATATTGTACTATTTTTTAGCATCCTGTCTGCTTTTAAAAGTTGACTTTTTTGTTTTATTTTACCGCAGTTAATAATGATGTGCTGTGATGTTTCGATAAAATCAAATATGGCTGACTGACAGATTAAAATCTAACCGTAACATATTAAAATCCAACAAAATGTTCGAAAGAGCTCAGTTTATTTGAATTAAATGTTTTTTATTGCTTGGCAATAAAAAATCTACAAATGCATTTACCGACACTGAAATGTTAATTAAATAGTTTTAAAAGTTAATTTATAATTAAATAGATTGTCTATGGTCGTTGACAGACGTTATCCCGCGCATATCAGCGACATTATCGTTCAGAAATAACATTGACGTGTGTCAGGTGTTTTGGTCGCGCGGAAATGTGAAGGGAATTCGGGTAATGGGACATCAGATTTAAATCTTAAAGGTCTCCAATTGCATTGGCCAAAGGTCGTATAAAATAATGCCTGATCATGACTCGATAGAAGGAATTAGCATCTTTTTGATTTAATTTATATGAGTTTAATTTTAAAATTAAAATAAACTTAATTTACGACGGTTAGAAGGCGAAACTAAGGAGTATTTTATTGCGATATTTAAGGATAATGAAAATATTATGGTTGTAAATGAAAGCACTTTTGTGTGAAATTGATACCGTACAAGAACTGAGTAACAAATTAATTTTATAATATTTCTGAATAAAAAAACAGTTTCTATAACAAGAATATATGAGCTATCAAATACAAATACTTAGCTCTGTGTCATAAAACTCACAAAATTAAAAAAAAATCGATGATAAAAACGCCTGCCAAGTATAGAATTTTAGACTTTTATATTACGAGATGGCAAACAAACTAGCGGCCACTTGGATTCGCCGTAATAGCGAAGCGAGGCAGACTACAATGCAGTGCTTACCTTAATTGACTAAGAGGGGGATGTGAAATAAGATATTTCCCCTTCCTACCCGTCCTCTTCTCTGTCAAACCACTTCTCCTTCGTAACCCTACAGCCTTCTTCGCACCAGGATACTTATACCTAACCAATCTTTGAGTGATACAATTTTCACCCAAGAAGCCATAATTGTTTTCATTTGTGATTATTGTAATAAATTAAGTATTACACTATAATGTACAATTGAGCGAAACAATGTCATATTGGTCAAATAATAGATTATAAAAAAATATGTTAGCCGAAGGCCACAATCTAGCTGCTAGTAAGACCTTCAATACCACGCGAATGCTGGCCGCTTCGACAAAATTAATTTGGAGTTTTTTTATTTCGTGCCACTGTCTTCAATGAAAATTACCTATCTCTTGAAAGTTTATTTTCGGTTTTGAGGTTATTGTTTTAATTGCAACTCGTTTTTGATACTGTATTTAAATTTTAAATAAAGAAATTTTAATAGCGTTTCGTTTTTACGTTTATTTTTAAACGTAAAGTATTGTGTCACTTGTCAATAGTGTTGTGCATGACAACCGGTATAATAAAATCGGCATTTAATTAAATTATCTGATTACTTTTTTATTTATAGCATATTTTGTTTGCATGTTCTTTACTTTTTTTTATTATTAAAGTTTACTAAGGGCGTTACGTTTGAAACTATTTTCTATTGGTGTATAAATTGGGCCAAGGCGAATTAAAATTGAAAGCCTAGTACGAACATGCCTTCAAGATTATTTGGTCTGATTGGTTAAAAGTGAAACTAATGTTGCCGTCTTGTCATACCTTGTCTTGTATATTAAATGTATATTAAAATCCATTTGCTATTTTCGAAGCAAGTTTAATATCCTTTTAAAATTTGTCCTTCGTGACTGTCTCCTACTAAGTCATGGTAAATCACTGGCGAGTTTTGTAATTAATATGATTTTTTAAAAGAGAAAGTAATAAGAGCGATATTTTCTGAACTTGGTCAAGGTTAGCACAATGAGGCTATAACGAATCAAAAGGTTACGGACTGGCGAAGGGTTTAATTAAAAACAGCTATATTTTAAAATAACCACCAAGAGTTCTTTATTTACCTATTTATTGCGGCTATAAATAGATATATTGGCCAGTCTTTAAAAGAGGTTGATTAAAAAATCTCCAAGAGACGGCGTGTTTTAAAAATTAAGAATAGGCAGCAACCTTCTTCGTAGCCAAGTATATGTACAAGAATTCGAGCATAAAAAATATAAAAAACGATCGTAAACGGGAACGGCGCGGGAGGGGGCGAGAGGTTATGGCGAGGGGGGGGAGCTTCTCAAACTCCCGACGTTTTGAAAATCGATGACGCGGCGCGTGTGTGGACTGTTTTGAAATTTCGAAGTATCTATAAATTGTAAAATATGCAACAAACGAAATTAACTGTTATCCCCAAACTGAATAGGGTTGAATATCGTATGATGAAGTCATCGGCTCGAAGACAAACTTTTTTTTCTCTTTTAGTACGAGACCAAAAATATTACGTAACGGCCGCCTCCCGCCAAAATAGACGTTTCTTGTTACGATGTATTTTCGGTAAAGCACATTTCTTTAGAGCTGCGCGTTTGATTATACCATAAACTACTGATTGGTTATGGAATATCGGTTTTTTATACTGATTGCCATGTTCTATGGCATCTCGGTTGAAACTGTTGGATGGTTTCATTGAAATTAAAAACCAATTATGTACTGACTTATCATTTATAGTCCACACACCTTGTTCTTGAGACATATTTTCTTCTAAATTTAACATTTTTTATTACATTATTAATGTTAATGGCGTGCTTAGATAGGATCCAAAATCTGCGAGATATTTTTGAACATATTATAGAACATAATTGTGCCATACAGTAGAGAAAAGCTTTAAACATCTTTAACATGCCTTACATATAGACTAAATGGAATGTAAAACACGTAAGGAGATAAAAAATAAGAAAACAAACATACATCATGAATTATTAATAAACTTACTGTCAACCACGACTCCGTCAGCAGGGAATTAAAAAAAATTAGTAAGTAGCTTATGTGGTCTTTTAAACTATGTTCTAAGTGTTTGAAAAATTTCATCTATTTCCGTTGTACCGTTTGGGATATTTTAAATCTTTACTAATATTAGAAAGACTGTATTTTAGAACTTTTGTATGTATTGAATTAACTCAAAAACTACTGGCTCGATTTCAATAATTCTTTCACCATTAGAAAGCTACATTATCCCTGAGTAACAAAGGCTATATTATTTAATTCCACGCGGAAACGCGCATAACAGCTAATATTCATATAAAGTTTGTAAAATTCAGGAAGTTTTAGGTTAAGAACATAATATAAATATTTAATTTTATAATTAATGATGATCAACACTTATCCCACTTATAGAAATAATTTATTAAATTATTACTTTGGTGTACAATTACTAAAACACATAAATTAATTATGACGCAGTTGCATAATATGACTAGTTTGTATGCAAATATATACAAATAAAAATCAATATTTGTATGTTAGCGCTTCTGAATCACTAGACAATTTCAGGTAGAATGGCCGACGCCAGATATTTTTATTCTAACTAGCTGTTGTTCGCGACTTCGTCCGCGCGGAATTAAGAAATATAAGCTATGTTATTCGGGGATAGTGTAGCTTTCTATCGGTGAAAGAATTTTTGAAATCGGCTCAATAGTTCTTAAGTTATTTTAGTACATACAAAAATACAAAGTGTGTCTTTATAATATTAGTATAGCTATAGATAATTAAAAAATTAAATAAAATATAATATTTTCCAATGAAGCTTTTTCCTTGCACAATATAATTATTTATGCGTTCCTAGCGATTTAAAATAATTAAAAAGAAACAAAAAAAAAGTTTTGAGTCGTCACGACAACTTTATGATTAACTTTTGGCATAAAGATTTCGTTACTTATTAAAATAATGTGATTAAAATTATACTTTTTCATTTTTATGATTATTTTATACTTAAAATATTCTGCATTTATAGTCGTCATAAAATAATAGGTCTATTTTGACAGGCGGAAAATAAAGTACCACAAAAAACATGTTTTTTTTTGCATTTCGATTTTTACTCTCGCCATGTGATTTGGTTGAAAAAGTCCACTTTCAATAAGTATTTGTACGTATGTTTATATTTTAGTAAAGCATACTTACATTTAATAAAAAAATTATAAAATAATTAAATAAATATATCTTTTTTGAGTGCAACCGATAACTTTTTGATGTTGCACATCCCTAATTAACAAAGTAAACAAACTGTCACATGTTATTATATTTCTAATATATTGTACACAAATTATAGTTACCAAATGTTCCACATTTGAACTTTATCATTTTATTGTTATTTTTATAAATAGATTGTCTAGCCATACAAAAACATATTCTTGTTTTGAAAATTGAAATTTAAAAAAAAATCGAAGTCGTGTCGGATTACATATTGTTTATGGTTATAGTATCGTCTTGTGACATAAAGCATCATAATTATTTTTTAATTTACAGTTGTGTTGCAGAATACGGAAACTTTATACCGTTTTTTACTCGTTCTTTTTTAATCTTCTAAGTATATAAATAAAGTTATTATATTTCTACATTTCAAGGTCCATCTAATATTTTTAATCTGTCTTCTATCTATTTAACATAGAAATAAAATAAAAACTTATTTACGTATAACGATTTTTTTTGTTCCCAAGCCAAGCTTATTCCGGGTAATCTCTGAAACAGCTGGACCGCTTTTGACGTATTGTGTTGACATATTATAGGTTTTTTTTCTAATTCTACGATGAAAAATTTGATCGCAAATGTATGTATTAATTATTTTTTATAGTACATACAAAACCAAACATCTGTTAACCAAACTTATTTTATACCAACCTTCAACAGCGCTAGAGTCCGCTTTAAGATCTTCGCACGAATTGTCCGGCTCGCCCGGTGAAGTACCACGATCACACAGAAGACAGGCGTCAAATGGAAGCTATTCCGTGTTTCGTCTGCTGAGTGTGGTGCCGGAGGCCTCATTTTAATCCACTTTCCCTTCCTATCCTTTTCCTATAAGAAAATGATAAGAGGAAGTTGATTTTCCGGGGGAGGGGACGCATAGGAAGAAGAATTATCATCATGCTGTGCGTCTCCTCCTCCGAGGATTAAGTGTAGGCAACGCATCTGCAATTGCAGATGTCTATGGGCACCACTCGCCTCGCTATTTCAGCGAGTCCAGGTGGCCGTTTGCTCGTTTGCCACTTTATAATATGAAAAAATATATATACTTGCAGTGTGACGCACTTAGCCGTGTTAAACGACGCCCGTTAACCTAGCACCCAAAAACACTTTCCAATGTTAGTACCAGCTGATTAATATTTTATCAAAAAATACTATTAGGACATTTTAATTTTTTTATTTATCCGACGGCCCTGGGACAATGCCACGACGCCACTGGGCGTCTTTAGTCTATACGAGTAGTTTTAATTGTGAATGTTGAGGTATACCGGTAGAAGTAGGCTTAGGAAGAGGTGGAGGACGATTGGCGTGTGTGTGGTATAATGACAGAGAAATTATGATCAAATTTTCTGTATTATTAAATTTTATAATCGTTTTATTCCCGTTACCAGTGTGGAAATGTAAACCATGTTTGTTTTTATTGTAAATTTCAAACAAAAGCACCGATATATTTTACAACACTTTTATTGCAGTTGTTTCTTTTGATTTTATATAATTTAATTATTAAGAACAAGTTTTTAATGTGTTTAAATTAAGTTAGTAACTAATTATTTTTTTAAGGTTATCCATTTTATAGTGATATAAATCATCAAAATCTATTATTATTATCAGGTCTAACAGTAGACCATAGAGAAGGGGCCATCCAATGATCATCGATTGAGTTATTCAGCAACTTTTGGCCATCCACTGATATGTGGTGAGGTTATGGACTAAAAAATAAGGTTTTTTTTTGACTAGTGATCTTTATCTATCTATCTAATTAGTTTAGAAGATACATTGAAGTAATTAAGATACTTTTACCCGACGCTCTTACGGCGAAGGAAAACACTGTGACGTCTGCACATATCGGCGTAGAAATTTAAAGATATGTTTTGAAGTCGACCCGCAATGGGCCAACGTGCTTGACTATATCCTAATCACCCGTTAAGCCTTGTACCTACTAGGATAGTTATTTAGTCGAGTAGCAAGTAGCAAGTATCCGAACAAAGCATTTTCTAATCTACTCTACTAAAATGTTGCTGTTCGGACACGTTTAGATATTAAATTACTACCCTAGTGTGTAGTTTTAGGCTTAAACGAGACCGAAGAGTAGTAAATCCTTTGTTCAGATAAATGCTACTTGCTACTCGACTAAAATACTATCCTGGTGCTAACAAGGCTTTAAGATAGGCTCCGCGACACTCGGTGGGAACGTATAGTAAGCTGGTGATGATGATGATGATAAAATTAAATCTAAATATAATCGAAATTGCACAAATTTAATTTTAATGAGTACTACAAGATCTTTAATGTTTCTACATATTTTTTATGTAGTTTTTTTATTTCTTGACGTATTAATCTAAACTAGTTCTGGGATATCAGACTGCGTGCACAGCGGGCCATTACAATGTTGCCATTTTAAATTATAATATAAAAAAGTTGCCACATTAATACCTGTATTATAAATACTAGATTTAAAAGCATATATATCTATATTTTAACGACTTATAAGATAAATTTAATTAACATTTATAATTCTAAAACTATAACATAATATCAAAGAGATATTATACATAGAGGGAGCGCTCCATACTAATTTGACGTCAAAATACGTGCCCAAAAAGAAATTATTAAAAAAGAAAAATCTTGCTAGTATCATGAAAAAATTTCCCAAGTTTGGAATATGTGTGTTCTTTTTTAATTTTTAAAATAAACAATATAATAAACTAAAACATTCATTAAAATGTTGATTATCGTTTTTGATTATTATTATTTTATTTAAAACAATTTAAATCCAAACAATTTTAACAAAGACTATATATGATTAAACGAACTTCTCAAGTGAAGTTCGATCATTATTATATGAATCGCTTCATTTGAAGATATAACTCATTACCCGCCCTCCCTCAGCAGTACTGTGCTAACCCTAAAGTGGAAAGTTTTTTATTTCTACACTCTAAAAATAATGAGCTCAGAATGGCTACTCGCCCCGTCCCCGACTCGCAGGAAGTGGGGGTAAAACTTCAAACAATCAACTTTAGTCAATTGAGCGTCTTTTAAGCGTGCAAAAGTCACCTGCAGGATAAGGGGACTACATGGTAAATATTTATATCTTCAAATGAAGCGATGAAATATAATTTTTGTTATATGGTTGTTATACATTTTTAATCAGCGTTTAAAAAATGTCTCGATTAATTATAATATTAAAAATAAGTAAATACTATGAAATAAAATTTAAATTTGAGAAAAGAGGTTACATTCGGTCGACTTTTTATGTCGGCAAATATAATTAGAGGTCAACACTAGGGGAAATCTCCCTACGTGAGACCTCCGGAGGTCAAAGAAAATTCCTCACTTTTAGGCTTCGATTGTTCCATCTATAGTATAATATATCTTTGTATAATATATTAAAAATGTAAAAAAAAGCTTGTGAAAATAAAAATGCATCCGGATTTTTTGGTAAAGTTCGTTACAATTTATTAGACATCGCATTTAAAAAAAATACAGTCAATTTAAAATTCCTATATTCTAAACTATGTAGGTATAGATTTATCTGTTACTCGAGACTTTATTCGAGTGGAAATAAATAATATAGCCTATGTTACTCCGGGATATTTTAGCTTTCTATTGGTAAAGGAATTTTTGAAATCGGTTCATTAGTTTTTGAGTTATTTCAAAACATACAAAAATACGAAGTTTCGCTCTTTATAATATTAGTTTAGACTAGCTGTTGTTCGCGACTTCGTCCGCGTGGAAATAAAAATTATAACCAATGTTATTCGGGGATAATGTAGCTTTCTAATGGTGAAAGAAGTTTTGAAATCGGTTCAGTAGTTCTTGAGTTATTTCAATACATACAAAAAATACAAAGTTTTCCTCTTTCTAATAGTATAGACTCGCTGTTACCCGTGACTTTATACGCGTAGATACTAAAAACTACAACCCGAAGTCTCGCGGATAGTGTTACATTGAAAAAAATGTTAATGTAGATAGAGGCATGATGAGCTCCATTTTCCGCAACTCCACAACTAGCGCGTATTTTTGAGTGTCTTTGAATTTCATCGCAGATACGTGCAGGTTGCATCACGATGTTTTCCTTTACAGTAAGAGTGTCGGGAGTTGTGTTAAAAACCGAAAAACACATTGATACATGACGGGAATCGCTAAAAAATATATATTTTTCATTAAAAACAAAGCTAACCCATATTTATCAAGTTCACGTTAACAAATGCTTTCGTTTTTCTTTCGTATTATTATTAACTAATAAATAACAGATCTTAACTATCAGTTATTTAACATCTCGTTGGTTCGAAAACCGGTTTTCAAACAATACTTATTTTTGTCTATAATTTTACAAAAGGCCCATTGACCTTTTGGAATGTTCTTTCAACTTGCTCGGAAGTTAAGAGTAAAGAGCTGAGCGGGAAGGTGGCACCATTTTCCACTTTCATACTAAACTGCATACTTGTGTCCCCACCAATAAAAAGAGATGAGATTTGTCAAGAAGATGCGAAATGTTCTAGAGAGCCGAGACAGCTGCGTTATGCCGTTGTGCTCGTTTTTTTTTTTGTGACTGAAGGTCACTGTTTGCCTAGAGGAGGCATTTACAGTTTCACCGGGCTTGAGGTGGCAGGGCGCAGATGGCGCTTAGCCTAAACCTCGTTTAAGAGTAATTGGGCTCGAGGGCTCCCTCGGGAACCTCGGCTCGGGCCGTTACTTCGTTATTATTACCGGATTGGGAGGCCGCCGAGCTATTAGGTCGCTTCGGTGGACGCTCCATGGAGTGACTAGGCTCAAGGGCCCCCGAGAGGGGGCCTCGGCTTGGCCTGTCACTCAATACCCGTTTAGCATTCCGATTCAAGGGTGCCCGAGAGGGTCGAACCTCGGCTTGATCGGTTGCTGTTATCTGAATACAGAGACAGCTGCGTTATGTTGTGCTCGCTTAGCTCAGCTCTCTGTTGGTGGACGCACATTTGAGGCTCAGCTCACCATCTGCCGGTCAATACTCTTTTGCGATTCGCGCTCGGCTTTAGTCTCCAAGCGATTTTCCTCCAGACGGGAGAAGGGGATTACGGACGAGGGGGTATCGTAAAAAATTTTGTACCGCTTTTTTTGAAATCAGCCAAGTAGTTTTTGAATTATTTCAATGCATACAAAAATGTACAAATGAAAAATACAAAGTTTCTCTCTTTATAATAATAGTATAGATGATGGGAAAGGGAAGTGGATTTGGCGGGGGAGGGGACACACACGAAAAGGAATTATTTTCTGTGCGTCTCCTCCTCCGTAGATTAAAAGTAGGTAACGCATCTGCATCCGATAGATACCGCTTTATTCCGAAACGAGATTCAGCGTTATTACTGAAGTACTTTCAACGTTTTACTAGTACATTCATAAAATGTATTCCAAATACAGAACATCCTTGTTCCTGGTACTTCTTATGATGCATAATTTGGTCCGATGTGACCCCTGGTCTATCTTATTTAGTTCCGAGTGTCATCCAGTATCGTATAATCGACGACTTGTTGGTCCTCGTTTATCGCAGTACGTTTTTGACGTCCCGATGTATAACCAAAAAGTATATTTTGAGGTTATAAAAAATCTAGCAATATAGCAGCTATTTTTTTCAATATATTATACAATATATTAAGCTATTTTTATATATTTATAAGATTTGTGAATATAATGTAAAATAGATACGTAAAACTCGTTCAAAGCGGAACATTGGATACGCCTACATTTTGAGTAATTTAAATACATTAATAATAAATTAATTTAAAAAAATGTTTGCAAACCTTACTACAGTCAAACCTGTCAAGAGCAAACGATATTCATTCTATGGTCCCGACGAGCTACCTCAATAACGAGATAAATGGTTTAAAGAGAAACCTGTAAGCGAGACAAATATCGCGGTCCCTTTGACTCTCACTTATCTAAGTTGGACTATATGGCACTTAGACTATTTATATATTAGGTTGTTCGGAAAGTCATTTCGTTTTTTTGATGGAAATTATAGACAATTCTGCCTATACTGACAATAGTGCTAGGTCTGGGTATGTCATTGTATCCCATTCAAGCTGTAGAAGCTATTGGCGAGTGACAAAACTTTATTTTGTATTTATCAGCTTCAACCAGCCTTCAAAACTTGAAAACTCTTCGACGTAAAAATTGCCGAATGGAAATTTAGCGAACCAGTTCTGGCACTGGCGTACTGTCAACACACCTTCTCCATTCACATCGGTCTATTTCTTTCTGACTTCAACAGCATTTTTATCCTTTCTGTAGCAAAACATAAAATAGGTCGAAATTTTTGCTTTTCGCTCTCCATATTTAAAAGGGCACCAACCAAAAACTATAACGTAGAATTAATTGAAACTTTTCACAAACTAGCCTTGTTATATGAGCTTTCAAAGCATATAATACTTAAACGGCTTAAGTGAGAATTTGGGTGCAAAAAATTCAATTAAATCCTCTATCGGGAAAAAACGAAATGACTTTCCGAACAAACTAATATAATAGTCATCTTTGTCTAAGATATTGCAGTTTTTGTCTCTCTACCGGATATGCTACGACCATTTCTATACCTATCTTTTTCTACGATATCAGCACACAAGAAAGATTGCCATTGTAATTGTTAGCAAATAGAATAAGCCATTTATTTTAAACATTTGAATATCATACAAGAAACTACTGAATAGTTTTTGCATTTTGAAAAAATATGATACCAAATGACACACACTACCTTTCGAATAAAAAAAGAATTATCAAAATCGGACAACCAGAAGCCGAGTAATCGGTGAACAAAAAAAAATATACAGACGAATTGAGAAATTCCTCCTTTTTTGGAAGTCGTTTAAAAATAGAGGAAGGCCAAAGAAAGTTTGGATGGATTGTACGAAAGAAGATGCTAAAAAGAAGGGATAAATTCAGATATGATGGCTGATAGAGAAGTATGGAGTAGTAGGTACTGTGCCGACCCTCTATGGGGACAAGGACGGGATGATAATTATCTGCAATTGATAGTTTTACAGCATCTTAAGTCTTGTACGCAACACATTTGTGGTTCCTCTGGCATTGCAGATGTCCGTGGACGTCGGACCAATTAATTTAGTTGATCCGCTGCTCGTTTGCCTCCTTCTCCTATTAAAAAAAACATAGTATTTAGTCGAGTAGCAAGTAGCATTTGTCCGAACAAAGGATTTACTACTGTTCGGACTCGTTTAAACCTAAAGCTACGCACTAGGGTAGTAATTTAGTAACTAAACGTGTCGCAACAACAACATTTTAGTAGACTAGATTAGTAAATCCTTTGTTCGGATACTTGCTACTTGCTATTCGACTTAAATACTATCCCAGTGCGTACGAGGTTTAAGGCTTGAATTTTACACGGATGAAGTCTTTGGAACAGTATAAAATTTTTATCTTTTTTTTTTTATTTCCCACCCCTACGTTCTTCGATTTTCCTCCAGACGGGAGAAGGGGGTTACGGACGAAGGGGGGATCGTAAAAAAATTTATACCACCGAGTCTGCGTGGAAGCGCAAAAAAAAAGTAATTTTGAATCGATAACTTTAGCGTGTGTCTTACATATAAAGCCTTGTACCAGGACAGTATTTTAGTCGAGTAGCAAGTAGCAAGTATCCGAACAAAGGATTTACTAATCTACTCTACTAAAATGTTGCTGTTCGGACACATTTAGTTACTAAATTACTACCCTAGTGCTTAGCTTTAGGCTTAAACGAGTCCGAACAGTAGTAAATCCTTTGTTCGGATAAATGCTACTTGCTAATCTAATAAAATACTATCCTGGTGCGAACAAGGCTTAAGAGAGAGTTTACACTGTCGGAAATCTTTTTATTAACACGAAGTTAAACCTTACACGAGGGGATTACCCAAAGTATAATACATAAGCTACGAAGCGAATCTATTGGCTAACGTCAATATGAAACTGACAACGACGTTCGATATCTCACACTGACAATCACATGACTTATCGAATATCAATTTCAGTTTAGTTTTATACATTTTTTGAGAATTTCGTCAGCGATATCGCCGATCGAAAAGTACTTCGGGTAGTCTCTCTTGTCCCTTTTAAAACAACACATCTTTCTTTTGAACCGTTTACATTATTTTTATCTTCATCATCTCACTCGCTGCTCAGATAAAAGCCTGATAAGAGTGATATTTTTCACTTCGATAAACATCTAAGGTTTGTAACACACATATAAGCTAAACGTAAACTATACCAAGCGGTAAAACAAGCTCAGTAGCGATTGGCTCAAAATTACGCGATACAAGGACCGTTGCATTCATAGCTAAGTCATTTAAACATTTATTTATAGTAATAGTAGTCCGAATACTTAATTTAATAAGTGCCTATTCATTCTACTTTTAATGATTCCCTCATTTAGATTAGAACAATAATCCAAGTAATTTATTCCAATCCTTTTACTATCCAAAAAACGAAAGTAGAATAAAGACTTCAAACTAATCTACTCTGTTAAAATGTTGCTGTTCGGACACGTTTAGTTCCTAAATTACTATCCTGGTGAGTAGGTTTAGGCTTAAACGAGTCCGAACAGTAGTAAATCCTTTGTTCGCATAAATGCCACTTGCTACTCATCTAAAATACTATTCTCGCGCGAACAAGGCTTTAGGGTGCTTCAAGAAGCGACCCTATCTCTTTTTAAAAGGCCTTCAAAGCTGCTGTTCCTCTAGTCTTGCGAATGTCTATAGGCGATTGACCACCTCGGTGTTCACGTCGCTCGTTTGCCTCTTTCTCTCATAAAGAAATCAATGCTATATTCATCGCTCTTCGTACGCTTTACTGAATGTGTGTTGTCTGCATTATCTAATCTGATAAGGCTTTCATTAAATGCATTCAACGCTTACGAAATTTGGTATTAAGTATAAATAAATAAAACATAAATATTTTATATAATCTTGATTATCTTACACTATCTTAAGAGTTGATGTTTGTTTTTTATTGAATTAAAATTATATTATTAACTTTGAAGATATTCAAAATGGTTTAAAACTGAACACAACAACCGTTGATTTATACACAATAAGTACCATGATTTGAACGTGTACTGTACACACTATGCTGAATAGATATATAAAATAATTAGCTGTTAGTAGTGTTGGGATTTCATCCGGATAAAAACTCAAAATGGATAAATTACTCATAATTTATTTAATCTTAGACTATTAATATATAAGACCGCTGGCCAGCGTGCCACCGAAAGGGACAAAACATGTAGGACATGAATATTTCACTGCCACTTTTACACCCCAAAACACTACAACGCACCATGTTTATGTGAAGTGACATTGTACAATAAAAAATGTTAGGTCTATAGTCTTCTTTGTCTAAGATATTAATAGTCTTAGCTGCCATTACTACGAATTGTATTAATAATTAATTAGTCAAATATGCAACTGTATCCATTTGTTATTGTACAATACCATTTCGTCCACCGGAAATAGTGACGACAACAAATATTATGTAACACTTTTCCTACAAATAATTACAGACAAAAAAGAAGCTACGAGAGCCTATAAGTTACTTGAGTGAAACTAAAATATAGCACACTCCTTTTATGATATTTTCTATGTCCATGTCGTAAATCCATGCAGGTTTTATATATTCTGTGGCAGAACCAAATCATAGCAGCCTCTTCTACCGGCCTAGATATCATGACAACAATTGCAGATGTCTGTAGGCAACGGATTGCTCGTACTCGTTTGCCACCTTGTATATAAAAAACCGTTTGTTAGTATTTGTAACAATTTTTTCAACCTTATGCGATCGTTAAAACGGCGAGCGCCATATTTGAAATTGTTTAAAAAAAAACACTTTTTCTATAAGGCTCCATTTTCCGCAAATCCACGACTAGCGCGTATTTTGCATGACTTCACACATATCTTTGAATTTCTTCGCCGATATGTGCAGGTTAAAAACGTTACAAATTCGCGTGTATTCGTTAATGGACTAACAAATAGGTATTTTAGCAAATCTCTGTCAAATAATGTCTTATTTTTTATTTGAATAGATTTTTAGCATGTCAAAGTACTGAACAAAAACTATTACAAAACCCTAATATGCTAGAGCGAGATAGGTACAATTATATCGCTTTTTATTTAACGTGCCATAGATTATATTTGTAACACGCGTCTTTAAAATAAACAGTGATAAGCTTTATTGGTTAAATTAGACAAGGATAGAAATAACTTTAATGTTTTATAATCATATGTTAAATAGAGATGACGATAGTTTTTAATGTTGTTTTTAATAAGCCCATAGATTATACATGTAAGGCCGTATCATTCGGTTTATCTTTTTCAAAGTTGTTAGCGATAGGCGTAGATGAGAATAAGATTAGGATAAAATATCTTTTGGCTTTTTAATGCAAATTATATTAATTAACGACAGGAAAAAGTGATTTGCAGTTACTGTAGCTTGTATAAAACTTCTTACTAAAACTGTAAATCAATCTACGAGTACATAACTACGCTTATTAAAAAAGGTAAAAATATTTAATGTTTGTTTTCAATTTTGTAATAGCAACTCGTTTTAGATGACCATAGACAGTATGAATATCGCTTTCACAAAATTCACAAAGTATTTTAATCTTAAAATCAACGCACAGCCAAAACTACTATGTCTAGAGACTTGATATATTGTATAGAGGTTACTGTTACTACGTAGATGTGCACTAGGAAAGGATTTTACGAAATTCAACACATTAGAGTCCGAAATGAGGATCGAAAGTTTGTATGAAGCAATGTGATTTATGTCAAAATTGCATGAAAATTGGTATGAGTGCTCTTCAGCACGCATTAATAACCGCTAGTTAGTCTATACTATTATTATAAAGAGAGAAACTTTGTATTTTTGTATGTATTGAAATAACTCAAGAACTACTGGACCGATTTCAAAAATTCTTTCATCATTAGAAAGTTACATTACCCCTGAGTAACATAGGGTATATTTTTTAATTCCATGCAGGCGAAGTCGCAAGCAACAACTAGTATATTGTAATGTAAATCGGTAACTTAGTATGACAATTGTATCACTTTAAAACACATATACACAGATAAACTTTCTGACGCGATGGGTATAACCGATTCTAAACTAGCTCCTAGCGCTATCCTTTTATGCAATTTTCTATTTCTATTAAGTCCATGTAGGTTTTAAATATTTTATAACAAACCATCCGATAGCAGCTCTCTCACCTTGTTAGACGGAATCGAGGACAAGAGCTAGTTTATTATAATCTATACTAATATTAAGAGGAATTTGTATTGTGATAAAAAAATTTCGACAATTAGAAAGCTATTATCCCCGAGTAACATAGGTTATATTTTTTAATTCCATGACACCGAAGTCGCGAACAACAGCTAGTTATGTTATATTTTCATATAAATTACTCTATATTTATGAGATTTTATAATTAAAGTTTATATGAATATATAATTGAAAAAAATAATTCTCGAAACTAGTTCGACGGTGCGAAAAATATATGCACACATACAGTAACGCCTATTTTTATTATAAATTCAACTTTGTGTGTCATTATTTGACTTAGTTATAAATAATATAGTAAAATGAACTTTTTAAACAAGAGAAAACTTAATTAAAGACCACAAATGGCTTGACAAGAACGGATATCTATACTAATATTATAAAGAGAGAAACTTTGTATTTTTGTTTGTATTGAAATAACTCAAGAACTACTGGACCGATTTCAAAAATTCTTTCACCATTAGAAAGCTACATTATCTCCGAGTAACATAGGCTATATTATTTAATTCCACGCGGACGAAGTCGCGCACAACAGCTAGTCATTAATAAAGTGTTTATTATGAAAAACGTCGGTGTCTCAGGGGTTTAGCTCTTGACTTGTAATCTGTAGGTACCGAGCTCGAATCCGTTCATCTACCAATGTGTTTTTCATTACATATTACACGACGCTCTTAATGTGAAGGAAAACATCGTGATATCTGCATAATCGGCGAAGAAATTCAAAGATATGTGTGAAGTCGACTAACCCGTATTGGGCCAGCGTGCTTGACTATGGCTTAGTCTCCTTCTGGTGATGATGATATTAGAAGCCATTAGCAATTGATGGCGATATTCAGGAGTAGAAGGTTGGCGTGGTATTGATGAACGCATAGACAAAGAATCAACGAAAAGTTAGTAGTACTATAGCTGTTGCACACGACTTCGTCCGAACGGTATTAAAAATAGCCTATGTCGCCCGGGTATAGTGTGGCTTCAATACTAGTTGTTGTCGACTTCGTCTATGTATGTATTGAAATAACTCAAAAACTACTGGACCGAT
Source organism: Papilio dardanus tibullus (assembly GCA_013186455.1). Lineage (NCBI taxonomy): Eukaryota > Metazoa > Arthropoda > Insecta > Lepidoptera > Papilionidae > Papilio > Papilio dardanus. Next base: position 63,355 of record QDHC01001933.1, on the reverse strand, counting down.
TTCAAAAATTCTTTCACCGTTAGAAAGCTACATTATCCCCGAGTAACATAGGCTATATTTTTTAATTCCACGCGAATGAATAGCAACAGCTGGTGCTATATATTTTATCTATGGTCAGGTACTTTAGTTTTGTCTGTGACAAGATATACGTTAGTAAAAATCATAAAATCAATACGTAAAAGATTTGATCGATTATAAACGTATTAAAAAATATTAATTTCATATTTCATAATAGATTTATTTTTAAAATTAACATAAATTTGTTAAATTTTTACTCACAATCTATCAGATAAATTATTACTTGTTCTATTAAAACGATAATTATTTATATGATTTTTAAAGTATTTTTCACTCAAATCTCCATAAAGGCATGATTATTCTAGAATACAGGTTGTTTTATAAAAAAATTAATATCTAAAATAAAAAATTGACAGGCGTTTTATTTATAGCTATTCCGTGCAACTTTGTCGACGGGAAATTAAAAAAAAACATACATAATAAGTAGGTTATATGTTCTTCCAATCTCTGTTTTAGATCTTCTATTTGATATCGAGATCAGTATAGCCATTTTGCAATCCATCTAAACTTTCACATTAAAAATTATTAATCATTCTTTTGTTTCCCGAAAGTAATTTATAAGTTTTTTTGCGAAAATCTGCATTTGTTTTGGGTAATTTGTAAACGGCAATGGCTGGACCAACTTAAGAAGGATTAGTTCCGGCCGGAACGTGCCACGTCCGGGCCCGACCGGGTGCCGTCCGGATTCACGCCGTCAGTGTATCCATACCATAGATTAGAAGAACCAAGTAAGACATGACATATTTCATACTGACAGCGACTGAGACACATTTATACCAAATATATGTAACGTGACAAAGACAGTGACAGATCTTTGGTCCCTTTCTCCGTATGCGATTCTGTTTGTTTGGATCCAGAAATATGACCCAAGCAAATGTGATGTATCATATATTATTGTGGCGCTCCAAGCGTATTTTCGGTGAACTAATTTTTCATACGTCCCAGACAAAGGCCTAAGACATTATATTATTTGTTTAAAGCCGTATAGTGATGCACACACAACATCCCTATGACGTAGTCTAAGGCATTTTTTGTCCCTCAACCGTATACGCTATAGGCAAATTTATATATTTCTCTTTCTACGATCTATAAAAAATATATTTTGACAGTGCTCCGTCCGCCACCCAGCTTGGCCACGTGCGTAATTTCGAAATTTCACGTGGCCGAGCGCACACCGCGAGCTGAGCGGCCTCATTGTGACTCGCAATACAAGAAATTGCATACTTATGGCGCCACCAGCAGATGAGGAATGACAAATGATCAATGCAGCTAATATATTCGGAAGTAACATAGTTGGGTTGGTAACAACTCGCTCTTGAAGTGGTTGGCAACTTTTTTTTTATATTACATGGTGGCAAACGAGCAAGCGGCCACCTGGATTCGATGAAATAGCGAAGCGACCGCTGCCCATAGACATCTGCAATTGCAGATGCGTTTCCTGCCCTTAGTCTATAAGGCAGGAGACGCTCAGAAAGATGATAATTTCTCTTCCTATGCGTCCCCTCCCCCACCAAATCCACTTCCCCTTCCCATTATTTCCTTATAAGAAAAGGAAAGGAAGGGAAAGTGGACTAAAATGAGTCCTCCGGCACCACACTCATCAGACGAAACACGGAATAGCTTCCATTTGACGCCTGTCGTGTGTGTGGTCGTGGTACTTCACCGGGCGAGCCGGACAATTCGTGCGAAGATGTTAAAGCGGGCTCTACCACTATTAAATGCCACAGTTTGAAAATGTATTATATTAGCTATATATTTTTTACCATAGAAATATTCCACGCATCGTGCGGCTATAAAATATGACGAGGAGTCATAAATAGCTGTCCGTTACAACTGTTATTTGAATTTAGACTTGTCAGTTTTTAATAAAAACTTGTTAATATTTTTTTATTAGGCCGACCGACAAGTTATCTGACCCGGCGGGCATAAACGAAACTAAATTATTCTAGCACACTAGCGCTCTACTTTTATGCAGTTTTCTATGTCCATGTTAGGGCCAATTATGTTTTACCGTAGAAAGAGAAAGATTTAGAACTGGCTACAGCGTATACGGTTGAAGGCTAAAAAATGCCTTAGACTACGTCATAGGTATGGTGTGTGTGTGCGTCATATTACGGTTTTAAACCAATAATATCATGTCTTAAGGCTATGTCTGGGACGTATATAAAATTAGTTTACCGAAGATACGCTTGGGGCGCCGCTATACTATACGTTACATTTGCATGGGTCATATTTCTGGACCCAAACAAACAAAATCGTATACGGAGAAAGGGATCAAAGATCTATCTTTGGTTGGTTTCGTTGACTTAAGACAATAACATAGACGTTATTGTCTTTGTCACGTTACGTATATTTCGTATAAATGTGTCTCAGTCGCCGTCAGTATGACATCTGGTTCTTTTAATCTCTGTGTTTTACATATTTTTTGACAGAAGCAACCGATAGGAGAACCTATCATCGTGCTACACATCCTTGTTTGACTACATCATTTTTTCTCATACATAATTGGTCGACAAAATGTAGGCTTGTTCTTTATTTAATATTAACATACTGAATTTATTTAATTTGCTTTTATCAATTTGTTATTTAAATTCAAAGCTAAAATCACAGATAGGTAACTAAATACGGAGACATAAGTGTATATATATATTTTTTACCTACATAAATATAATATTACACCACCATTTAACATCAGACGGAATCGTGGCCAAGGACTGTATTATTCAATAAAAAAAAATAAGAAAACAATCTTGAGTTCCATACATAGAGGTGTAAAGGTATTATGTTCTTGCTGTGCGTCTCTTTCTCTGAAGATTAAGGGTAGGCAACGCATCTCGCAACGCAGTCGCTTCGAGAGTTTAGCGAATCCATGTAGCCACTTGCTAGTTTGCCACTTTATAATATCAAAAAGGGACATAGATAGCTACATAGATAAAGAGAACGATATAACAATGATATGTCATACTGTCAGCGAGTGAGACACATTTATACCAAAAGTAAGTAACGTAACAAAGACAGTGTTATAGATCTTAGGTCCCTTTCTCCGTATGCTTTTGTTTTGGCTGGGTCTTGAAATATAATTGTTAGTGATGTGATATTTTAAATTATAATAAGGTGAAGTCTTATTTAAGGAATAAACGTGACTATAAGTTTTTTTTGTTATATAACTGTTTTGAATGTTGAAATTCCGAAAAATTGTCGACTATTATAAATTCCCCAGAATTCGAACGTATCCGGTTTAATAAATACTAGCTGTTGTGCGCGACTTTATTCGCGTGAATTAAAATAATATAGCCTATGTTAATCGGCGATAATGTACCTTTCTAATGGTGAAATAATTTTCGAAATCGGCCCATTAGTTCTTGAGTTATTTCAATACACACAAAATACAAAGTTTCTCTCTTTATAATATTAGTATAGAAATCTAGCTTAAACCTACTATTTATGTTATGATATTTTTTTGAATAAATTAAGTTTATTTTTAGAATTAATAAAATTTACATTTTTAATATCCCGCTGAGTTTTAGAATGTTAAAATTGGAAGTCAAGCATAGATAAGCGAGTCATTCTATGGTCCCGACGAGCTACCTCCTTAAGCGAGACAAACGGAAAAGAGAAACCTCTATAAGCTTTACGTCTGATGAGTGTGGTGCCGGAGGACTAATTTTAGTCCACTTTCCCTTCCTATCCTTTTCTTTTAAGGAAATGATGGGAAGGGGAAGTGGATTTTGTGTGGCAGGGAAGCATTGGAAGAGGAATTAAACTCTTTCTGTGCGTTTCCTCCCCCGTAGACTAAGGGTAGGCAACGCATGCAATAGCAGATGTCTATGGGCAGCGGTCGCTTCGCTAATCCAGCGAATCCAGGTGGCTGCTTGCTCGATTGTCACTTTTTGATATATATATAAAAAAAAGCGAGACAAATAGTGCGGTCCCTTGGACCTTATCCAGGTTCGACTGTGATTTGTATATCTTTTTTTAACATCTATAAAGCTTCTGTATCGGACTTTTGACAATCTTTTGATTCTCTTTCCCAGTTACATAGTTAATTTTACACTCAGCATCCTGCCTTAGTCCCTATAGAGGGTCAGTAAGTCCGCTCTGTACTGTTGTACTTTCTACGTTTGGTACTGGTATATTCATAAAATTCATTCCAAAATACAGAACATCCTTGTTCCTGGTCCTTCTTATGATAATTTGGTTCAATGAGACCCCTGCTCTATCTTATTTAGTTCCGAGTGTCCTCCAGTATCGTATAAACGACGACTTATTGTTCCTCGTATAATTCTGTATCTATCTTCTATCAGGTCATAAATCTGAATCTTAAAATAAACGCACAGCCAAAACTACTAGGTCTAGAGACTTGAAATTTTGTATAGAGGTTACTGTTACTACCTAGGTTTGCGCTAAGAAAGGATTTTAGGATAATTCGATTCCTAAAGGTCCGAAATGGGTGTCCAAAGTTTGTATGGATTCTTAGAAACTTGAAATTTTGCATAGAGGTTTCTATTACTCTTTTAAATTTATTTTGTAAAGGTTTCACGCGGACGAAGTCGCGGGCGACCGCTAGTAATGTATGAATTTATTACTTCTTACGAAAAAGAATACAGTTTTTTGAATCCTCAAAATAACAGTTCAATACTGACGTGATTATATCTGTTTCGTTCTTTTAAATACAGAATGAAAGAGATGACAATACCAAGTACCTTTCAAACCGAAAGATTCGGTCAACTTTCACTCAAAATTATGATATTTTTTGATACTTAAAAATATGAAAATTTTATAATCACCGATATCGTTTACCAAATAAGGACTTTTATATTACTTTTTCGAGTTAAAAATAATATTTTATAACCGGTTCACATTATCGTAATAAAGTTGGCCAAAAATATAAAAAAATCCAAAAGTACAGTTTTCAGTTTCGGTTATTAATAAAGTGCTAAAATAAAATTCTAATTATTTTTATGAATAATTAGTGAGTAGACCATGTGTTCTTTCAGGTTACGTTCTGTATTTGTATTAAAATAACTCAAAAACTACTGAGCCGATTTCAAAAATTTTTTGATCATCAAAAAGCTACATTATCCCCGAGTAACATAAGCTATATTTTTTTAATTCCACGCAGATGTCAACATCTACTTATAAATATAATGTGTTCCTATTACACTTAACTTAATAAAGTAAATCTTTATCTTTATCCTTCATCATCATCACCAGCTCACTATACGTCCCCACCGAGGGGCACGGAGACTACCCCCTAAGGGGTGCCTAGGCCATAGTCAACCACGCTGACCAAGTGCGGGTTGCTCGACTTCACACATATCTTTGAATTTCTTCGCCGATATGTGCAGGTTGCATCACGATGTTTTCCTTCACCGTAAGAGCGTCGGGTAAATATGTACATATGAAATTCGAAAAGCGAAAAACACATTGGTACATGGCGGGATTCGAACTCGGGACCTGCAGTTCACAAGTCACGAGCTAGACCACTGAGCCACCGACGCTCATCCTTACATAGTATAAAATAATAACGCTTTTTTATGTTTGTCCCTATATATGCTTGAATCTTTAAAACTACGCAGCGGATTTTGATGCGGTTGTTTTTAGGAGATAGAGTGATTCATAAGGAAGGTTTAAATATAACTAGTGACCCGCCCCGGCTTCGCACGGGTTCAATTATTGTTAGTATGGCTGTTGTATACAATGTCATAGTTTTTCTGTATTGTATTTAGTATCAGTTTTGCACCCGTGCGAAGCCGGGGCGGGTCGCTAGTAAAATATAAAATAATATTCTGTTTATATTTAACATTATCTTTTAGATAAAACACTGGTTGTATATAAAATAATACTGCCATTTAATCTTGTATATTTCAAACAATAATGCGTCTAGAATCTAGATTCTAAAATATGAATAAACATGAATTGCATAGAAGTGTGAGAAATAATTTTAAGGTCACTGACTTCGCCCCGAAACGTATATTTAACTAATCTATAAAGAGGAAAACTTTGTATTTTTGTATGTATTGAAATAACTCAATAACTGGGCCGATTTCAAAAATTCTTTCACTCATAGAAAGCTACATTATCCCCGAGTAACATAGGTTATATTATTGAATTCCACGTGGACGAAGTCGTGAACAACATCTAGTTTTTTAATAAAAAAAAATAACTCTCGAAGCTTTCTATTTTAAATCATAATTTGACAACTACTTACATGTAACCAATTATCTATCTGAATACCTTATTGGTTGCATTATTCTGTTTTATACTGGCGTTCGATTTCGTCCGATTAAATAATATAGCCTATGTTACTCAGGATAATGTAGCTTTCTAATGGTGAAAGAATTTTTGAAATCGGCCCAGTAGTTCCTGAGTTATTTCAATACATACAAAAATACAAAGTTTTGCATTTTATAAAATAGATAAAATTGGAATTGTATGTACTTAATTATTAATACATCTAATAAATAGAAATAACTGTGCCAAACACCAACTCTGAGAGAGTAATAATCTATACTAATTTTATACAGAAACTTTGTATTTTTGTATTTATTCAAATAACTCAAAAACTACTGTGCCGATTTCAAAAATGTTTTCACCGTTAGTAAGCTACATTATCCCCGAGTAATATAGGCTATGTTTTTTTAAGTCCGCGAGGACGAAGTCGGAAACAAAAGCTAGTTTCTCACAAAACTGTAAACATTAGGACTTTCGTAGACTCTTTGCGGTCGCCTTGATAAATGCGATGTTCTGATGGATGCATGTTCTTAACGCCCAAGCCGAGGTCAACCCTCGTTGGCCCTTGAGTCTAGTCACTCCATTGAGCGTCCACCGAAGCGACCTAAGAGCTCGGCGGCCTCCCAATCCGGTAATACTGTCGAAGTAACGGCCCGAGCCGAGGTTCCCGAGGGAGCCCTCGAGCTTAGTTACTCTTAAACGAGGTTTAGGCTAAGCGCCATCTGCACCCTGTCACAAGCCCGGTGGATCTGTTAATACCTCCTCTACGCAAACTGTGACCTTCAGTCAAAAAAAAATGGGAATTATTAATGGTCCAAAACGTTTGAACAATCTTGATGTTTTGTCACAAATGGAGATCAAAGTTTAAAGTGTCATTAAAGGCCCCGACTACTTAAGTGCTTATGAACCAAGTTTTTTTTAATTCGCGGACAAAGTCACGAGAGAACTCTAGTATAAATAGAATATAATTCGGAACGGAAACTATAATACATAAAATAAAAATAAATACACCATTTTAATAAAATAGCTTTTATACATAAAAATTATCAATAAAAATATATAAATGTGTTTCTATAAAACATTGGACAATATTAAAAAAAAATATTTTACATAGAAACATCCCTAATATTAATAATATACAGATTTGTTTAAATAAATGCCTAAAGAATAAAATACTAATCATCTATAAAAAAGCGATATTGCCTAATAATTCCCACGAATCCGAGCGATAATAAATTTTCATTAAAAACATTAAAAAAACAACAAAAAAAATCTAAAATTATACTAAACTAGTTAATATACAATACCTGGATAAGTCAGAGGGGCACGATATTTGTGACGCTTATCGAGGTTTCTCTCTGAACCGTTTATATCGCTTATGGAGGTACCTCGTCATGACCATAGACTCGCTTATCCGAGTCTCGTGTATCCACGTATGACTGTATTATAAAGAGAGAAAATTTGTTATTTTGTATGTAATGAAATAACTCAAGAACTACTGAGCCGATTTCAAAAATTCTTTCACCATAACATTATCCCCAAGTATCATAAACTATTTTTTAATTCCATGCTGACGAAGTCGGGTACAACAGCTAGTATTTTATGGATAAATACAGAACAGCTAGTTTAAATATAAAAATGATCGAATCGAAGACTCGTGTAGGCCTCAATCGGAAAGCCGCCTGTATATGGCAACAGCTTTCTTTGGTGGACCAGTTTAAGTTTTTAAAAATAACTTTTAGAGTGTTTTTGTTGATTGCCTAAAAGCCTTAAACTGTGTTACGGACAGTTTATTTATATAAAGTACCAAAATATTGCACTTTTACCTTGATAAAGTGGTGTTCAATGTACAGGGTGTTATTTTTAATTATGATAATTAACAAAAAAAAAATAATAACCAAATCAAATATATTGAACTTGTTCACGAGGTTACTGCCATGTGGCGCCTGGAGTCTGCGATCATAGTACCGATAGTGGTGTCTGTAAACGGTCTTATAGCGAAGAGTCTTGATAAACACCTGGAAAGGCTCTCGCTTGGTCTCTGGTTGAAGGGTCGGCTACAGAAGGCAGCTGTCCTTGACACGGCATCGTGAGGAGGTTCCTCACTCTGCATCCCTAACCACCGGTAGCTTGGACCTGAGGTTCATTTACATATAGTAAAAAAAATGTAATTAATTTAAAAAGAAATAAATACGAGTATACAGGGTGTCCCGTAAGTCGACGCCAAAACTGAAACAGGTGATAGAGGAAGTCCTAAGAGACACCAGAAAAATATAAAAAAAAATCTATGTCTAATAGTTTATGAACTATAGCGTGTTCTAAATTTTCGAAAAAAAGTACACCCTGTGTTGGTTTTTAGCCTGCAGTAGCTATAACTCTTTACTTTTTTAATTTTTTATTTTTCTTGTCTAATCTTAAATAGTGTTTGTATAACCTATTGTTTAAAATTATAAGCTAACTGCTACAGATTAGAAGATAATGCCACTTTTATCCGAACTATAACGGAACGATTAAATATTCGCCCAACTTTAAATGACTGTCCTGAAAAAAAATGTACCAACGCTAGTATGGCACGTCGCGCAAAAAGTTGGCGCATTTAATAAGGATTCTAAAATGGTATAACACTTGCTACATTATTTCTTACATAACAGGAAAAAAAATATTTTTCTTCAAAAATCGTCATTTTTAAAAAATCTTTTTATCCACTAAAAGTGATTTTAGTGGATAAAAATGGCATTGAATGCCACTTCTAGTTTAAATGGGAGGAAGAGGCATTCCGTGAAGTTCGAGTGAGACAGATATTGACGCTTTCGAGAGTTTTTTTTTTTTTTTTGCGATAAATTTTCCTTATGTTTTAAACAATTACAATTGGGTTGCTAAAATTATAAAAAAGCATGTTCACTTTCCTTCAGCTCCAATACAACTAACATCTTCTCAAAAATTACCGGTTCGCATATCGTTGTAACGATACAAAGTTACAAAGTACACTTTGAACATACATTGAAGCTGAACAGCTGAGTTAATCAGCAGTGTAAGATCTGCCGAACTGGATGAAGGCCACGAACAGACCAACGTGAAAGACATCGCTCGACCAAGACAACGGCTCCAGAGAAAGAAAAAATCTTAATCCCAGTAATTTTTATTGCAAGAAAAAAAAAACCCTCGAAAGCGTCAATATCTGTCTCATTCGAACTTCACGGAATGCCTCTTCCTCCCACTTAAACTAGAAATGGCATTCGATGCCATTTTTATCCACTAAAATCACTTTTAGTGGATAAAAAGATTTTTTAAAAATGACGATTTTTGAAGAAAAATATTTTTTTCCCTGTTATGTAAGAAATAATGTAGCAAGTGCTTTACCATTTTAGAATCCTTATTAAATGCGCCAACTTTTAGCGCGACGTGCCATACTAGCGTTGGTACTTTTTTTTTCAGGACAGTTATTTAAAGTTGGGCGAATATTTAATCGTTCCGTTATAGTTCGGATAAAAGTGGCATTATCTTCTAATCTGTAGCAGTTAGCTTATAATTTTAAACAATAGGTTATACAAACACTATTTAAGATTAGACAAGAAAAATAAAAAATTAAAAAAGTAAAGAGTTATAGCTACTGCAGGCTAAAAACCAACACAGGGTGTACTTTTTTTCGAAAATTTAGAACATGCTATAGTTCATAAACTATTAGACATAGATTTTTTTTTATATTTTTCTGGTGTCTCTTAGGACTTCCTCTATCACCTGTTTCAGTTTTGGCGTCGACTTACGGGACACCCTGTATATAAATAATAGAATACTACGTATATTTATTAATTAAAAAACCAAGAGTAACACTCAAGGATGTATAATCAATTGCCTCTAAATTTTGTTAATTTTTATTTAAATAAAATCATAAACATTAAAAGGTGTCAATGGACAGGGTCCTCACTACTAATTATGCAAATTGTGCATTGCACACGGGCGCCATCCCTATAGCCTTGTTCGCACTAGGATAGTATTTTAGTCGAGTAGCAAGTAGCAAGTATCCGAACGAAGGATTTACTAATCTACTCTACTAAAATGTTGCTGTTCGGACACGTTTAGTTACTAAATTACTATCCTATCGCGTAGGTTTAGGATTAAACGAATCCGAACAGTAGTAAATCCTTTGTTCGGATAAATGCCACTTGCGAGTCGATTAAAATACTATCCTGGAGCGAACAAGCTTAAGGTGCCAAAGCCGAAGGCCCAAAAAAAATTTGAAAAGAAAATCCAGTTCTTTGCAATATTTCAAGCACCTACCTAACATCAAGCATTTTTAAAAGCGGATTAAAAATGCTAAGGGCGCGAAAATCGTTTTTTTGCACACGCACTAGTAGCCCTTACAAGGGCCTTGTCAATGGAGCGTATGCTCAAAAAAGTTTTTATTTAATTAAAAACTTATTAAGTAATTAAACGTAAAGTAATAAAAATCATCATAATTTAAGGATCTTGGAGTTTTGTGGTTGAAAAGTAACATTTTCCCTTGTTATAAATAGAATGTAACTTTTAAAAAAGTTTTTAATAGATTCAATGACACCCATATCTCTTAAATCGCTGTAATTTAACTTAACCCCGAAACTGTATCAGTGGTACTTAGGGTTGCCACCTTACTTTATTAATAAGCTACGTTTATAGACTGCGGCCTACCGTGTCACAGAAATAGACAAAAAATATAGGCACCTGTATATTTCACTGTCACTTTTACATCCCAAAGGACTATAGGTCTACAAGGCTATTACGGCACTCGGAAAATATGTGAACTAACAATGTCATCTTGACAGCGTCACATTTTAACCAATCAGGGAAAGGCTGCCCGCGATAATGTTGCCATTTTAATAAATTCTGAATCCCAGAAAAAATCACTTGCTGTGTTATTTAATTTGCTTTTATTAACATCTCGGGCATGATTATGCTTACGTGCTATTATCGAGCCGAACATAATTATATTAAAAAATATGATTTTTACCTTGTGTTACCATGTTTTAATAGTAAGCATTACAGCGGGCGTTTATGTGATGAGTAGAAAATAGCTTAGTTATATTTTGTTGTATAATTTAACATTGAGTGATTTCCAAATAAGTTAGGAAGTGTTGACCTACTGTTATCCCTAAAACTTTGTAGGCCACCTGTCAATGTCAAAAAATGCCATAATATCCTTGTAGTACTTACAACGCACTAATATGAAGTGACAATGCATTAATAGTTCACAACTCGTTTACAATAAGAATTGTTTACTTTTATATTAAAAAATGGTAATTAAACGCCGACAAAAAAAGGAGCCAATTAAGTATTACCTAAGCAGATGTATTACAATTTTTGATCCCCATTCTCTGCTTACTTAAACATTGGCAAGCTAAAATATTTTGATTTTGAGATGAAGTCTAATTTAATCGAAAGTGACAACCCTAGTTACCGTAACAGTGCACTTAAGAGATTAAAAAGTTTATTTTAATACAAAACGACATTAATAACAAACATTTTTAATCTTTAATCCGCTTCCCTTATCTTACAAAACTTGTTACTTTAAATTAAAAAAAGATATGTATTCTTTTTTAACTTTTTTTATCGATTACCAAAAGTGGAGAGATACAGGTTTGATAACTAGTTGTTGCTTGCGATTTTCCGCTTTATTATATTGTCAATTTTATCAATATCTATACTAATAGTATAAAGAGAGAAACGTTGTATTTTTGTATATATTGAAATAACTCAAGAACTACTAGGCCGATTTCAAAAATTCTTTCACTCATAGAAAGCTACATTATCCCCGAATAACAAAGGCTATGTTCAATTCCACGTGGACGAAGTCGCGAGCAACAACTATCTATACTAATAATATAAAGAGGGAAATTTGTATTTATGTATGTATTGCAATTACTCAAAAACTACCGGACCGATTTCAAAAACTCTTTCACCGTTAAAAAGCTACATTAACCCTTTTTTCTACAAGGAGGAATCGCGTTTTGGATCCTAGTGCCCACGGTGGAAGCACAGACGGTATGTGGGACTCATCCTCTTCTTCTCAAATACTATAGCGGGAAGAGACAGAGGCCATACCACACTAAACCACCTTGTTCCCTCTTGGCCATTATTGTTGGCGCTGCGGGCACGGACGTAACTTCCGCAACGCCCACTGAACGCCATAGGAAAGGCCCTCGTGCGCCCTTAAAAGGGCGCTGCGCCTAAAGGCGCCCCTCGGAAGACGGCACCGTGCAATGCAGGTTCGGTAACTTCATTAACCCCGAGTAACATTGGCTATATTATTTAATTCCACGCGGACTAAGTCGTGCACAACATCTGGTTAGATTATAAACAAATGCTTTTACATACGTATCGTCAGACGTCCGCCAACACGAAATGGCGTAACTAAAAGATCGAAACTTATTCGGCCCTATTCAGAATTAATTCGTAGATAAACGTGACATTTTATTAGTGCCCCGATAACCGCTGTTACATTAAGGGCCTAAGATATCTTAAATTAATATTTGCTTTTAGTTTTCAAAGATAAATAAATTTATTTTCACTCACCGTCACCTGTCTAATAATATTAATTTCTTTTTTAAGGAATTAAGAGTTTTGTGGGCCCGTGCTCGGTGATAAATGTGCTTAAATAAATACAAAATGTCATATATATTTTATATTTATCTTTTTAAATACACGTTGCATTAGTGTTTCACAATTCAAACGTCTTTTTAGAGATGCACGCACGACCTTAAGTGACAATGATTTTAATTGATGATATGAACAATTTATTGAAATATATTGTGAACTTTACGAGTAAATAATGTAATGCCACACCACGTTGCATGCAAATTACAGCTATTTCTACATCCCAAAGCCCTAACATTTAATTAATCTATGTTAATATAAAGAGGAAAACTTTGTATCTTTGTATTTAATGAAAACTGTGGGCGAGTTATAAGAGTAAGTCCTACAACGGCCTTTGCGTCCAATTTAATAATACTTTCAGAGTATTGTTGGGGCTGCCTCGCTTCTGAAGCGGATCTGGGATGTTTGACTGCTTCTACTCCACGATCCGTAAAAGAGGCGCATCCCTGGTGCGCCGGGTGCGAGCCAGCATCAACGCCATCCTTAATATGATAACCGGCAAATTAGGTTGTAGATACATATGGCATTGTTTTAAACTCCATATCGTAGTGTAGATGTATATAATAATTGTATGTAGTAGAAGGTTTATATTGTATGTTGTAGCAGAAATGTAGTGTAACCTCCTTGATTTTTGTATGTATTTTAAGAAAGATATTTAAGTTTTGACACCTTATGTCAGGAAGTTGGTGAAAAAGTTGGAAAAAGTAAAAAATGAATAAAAGTATATTTTACAAAATACAGTCTTTCTAATTGCTGAGACAATATAATTTCCCAGCAAGACAACCCGCCACAATCTTTGTACTAACATAGATATTAAGTTTTTACTAACAAATAATGAGCTTCTTGTTGCTTAATCTAATAAATGAATTGAATTGCATTCGAAAGCCTGGTACCAGGTTAGTATTTTAATCGAGTAGCAAGTAATCAAGTATCCGAACAAAGGATTCAGTAAACTACTCTACTAAACTGTTGCTGTTCGGACACGTTAAAGCCTTATACGTACGGGTTTTAGTAGAGTAGCAAATAATTTAGTAACTAAACGTGTCCGAAAAGCGACATTTTAGTAGGATAGATTACTAAATTCTTTGTTCGGATGCTTACTACTTGCTACTTAACTAATATACTATCCTGGTGCGTACAAAGCTTTACTTTATGAGAAACAATTTTAAACAAAGTTCTATTTACAGCAGTCTTAGTTTACATTTTTATTAACTTTAAAGTCCATACATACATATTTAATACTAGCTGTTGACCGCGACTCCGTCCGCGTGGAATTAAATACTATAGCCTATGTTACTCAGGGATAATGTAGCTTTCTATTGGTAAAGGAATTTTTGAAATCGGTCCAGTAGTTCTTGAGTTATTTCAATACATACAAAATTATAAAGTTTCTCTCTTTATAATATTAGTATAGTTCTTAATTGTAACAAAGTCTTATTTACAAACAATTTGAGTTTTTAAAAGATAATATTTTTTATATAATAATTCGTATACATTTTGGTAAACTGTGCTCCATCAATTGTATTTGTCAAACGTTCTAAGTTTGTTTATTTAAATTAAATAATAAAATAACTATTTTCTTAGTACTTCTGACCTATCTATTTATTAGTCAAGTATATTTATAATGTATTTTACGACGTGTAGGAATGGAAAACTATACTAAATGTCTATCTTAATGCATTTACAATTTATAGTCTGAATATAATCGGACCACCGAAAAAACTAATTTAATTAACGCGAAAAGTTATCTTGAATAGTTTATGACCACACTCATCACAGTAATTTAAGTAAGTGCCTTAGTGATTGATAATTTTAAATCTACACTTAAAGATTCCCTCAAGAAAACATATATTAGTAGATGCCTGCAGTACCATCAATTTACCTGACGCTCTTAAGCTTGTCCGCATCAGGATAGTATTTTAGTCGAGTAGCAAGTAGCATTTATCCGTACCTACGTTTTACTATTGTCCGGACTCGTTGCCTAAACTTACGAACTAGGATAGTAATTTAGTAACTAAACGTGTCCGAACAGCAACATTTTAAATCCTTTGTTCGGATACTTGCTACTTGCTATTCGACTATAATACTATTCTAGTGCGTACAAGACTTTACGGTGAATGAAAACATCGTGATGCTTGCACATATCGGCGAAGAAATTTAAAGATATGTGTGAAGTCACGTAAAATACGCGCTAGTCGTGGTGTTGCGGAAAATGGAGCCCATCATGGGTCGAACTACATTCATACATAACACAAAAGCACGTTCGGGGGTGACAATAATTGAAATAACCATGTCAACTGTGTAAAATCGTTGTCTATGCTATTATGTGTCTTCTTTCTTTCGATTAAAGGCAGGCAACGAATCTGCAATTGCAGATTCTACGGTCATCGGTCGCTTGGCCAATCCGGCGAATTAAGTGGCTTGCTCGTTTGCCCATAATATAAACAATAACCTTAAATGGTAGGTAACAGATATATTCTCAGAGATATTCTCGCTTAGGTGGTAATCACTTTCCTATGACCAAGTAGAAAAGTTGGTATATTTTGTAACCCTACGACTCTATAAGACAGAGTTCACGCAACAAACGGCCTTACGACAAAGTAAAATCTCCGTTTGTATCGCGAACTTCGTCTAATTAAGCCATAAGATTTATAAAAAAAAACAACTAACTCAACTCATCTTCCGGTCACAAAAGTACCAAAACAAGTTAACATTACAAATCCATCAACAGCAATCGATTTCCGAACGGATATAAAAAAAAGAACATCTCACTTTAGTATTAAAAATAATTAAATAACATCACCGATGTTCGAATCGATTAGAATTTAAAAATAAAAAATAAAACAAATCGATTAATTAACGTAAAGAAACAAGCATTTAGCCCTCCGTCGGTCGTTCGGAAACCATGTCGTCAACCGATTAGACTGTAACTAATGTGTTTTTCGACAAGTTCGGAAATGAACAAATTATTATTTTTTTCTTTTTTTTTCGTGGACTTAATGTGACGGCAATTTAATTATGATAATCAAATGATTTTGTTATGAGATAGTAATGTTATTATCATAATATAGTGTAGCCCTTTAAGATCGTCGGTGGCTCAGGGGTTTAGCTCTTCACTTGTAAACTGCAGGTCCCGACTTCGATTCCCACCATGTACTAATGTGTTTTTCGATTTTCATATGTACATATTTACCCGACGCTCTTAGGTGAAGGAAAACATCGTGATGCTTGCACATATCGGCGAAGAAATTCAAAGATATGTGTATTCACGCAAAATACGCACTAGTTGTGGAGTTGAGGAAAATGGAACCCATCATGGGTCGAAACCTTTAACCTTTTTAACCTTAAAAAGCCCTTTTCATTTTGGAACGATTTTTTGAACATTTAGGGAATACAGTCATACATTATAAGCGAGAAACTTCTGTAAGAGAGAGTCATTCTCTGATCCCGACGAGCTACCTCCATAAGCGAGAAACTCGGATTAGAGAGAGACCTCTATTATCATCATCTGAGGCACCACAGCCGCGGGTGGGCCTAGGCCTGGTCCAATAAGTTTCTCCAATTTGCTCTACTTTGGTCCTTTTGCTTCCAGCCCAAGGGCTGGCGTTAAGACACTGATATTAGTTGTTATAGTTGTCAGCTTTTATAGTTTGTACTCTATGACTGAGTAAAACTTATGGTAATTATAGGACATTCAATATTTCTATAACTAATTAACTGATTACTCGACTTGTTGCATTGCTCACTTAAATGAATTCTTGCACTAAGCCGACGAAGCGAAGGCGGCAAAAGAGAGGCGGGAACTCAGGTGGTCAACGAACCATAGACATAAACATTACTAGTGGAACTGCAAATACATTGCCGGCCTTTTAAAAATAGATAGACTCGCTCCTTGAAAGACCTTATTCTTAAAAAGAAAACGATAGGAACAGAATGATATTTTACAAAAAAAAATCTGTGTATTGAAGAGTAGAATAGTTTTTAATATATTTAATTTGTTTTTTTTTTTTAATGAAATAAGTGGACTAAATCGCAAACGTTATCTGGTAATCTAACCTAAAATAATAAAAGAATAATAAAAACCTAATAGCAATGTTAATTTCGTTTTTAAACAAATTTTATTATGGGAAAACATAACATTAAGATCTAAATAGTTATTGAGCTTAGCCTCTGAATATTTAAAGCTACTTATAATATCGTTTTTTAATATAATATTAATAAACGAGACCATATTTTCCTAAAGTTCCTCGTAACCATCTGTTACCAAAACACGTCAATGAAAAAAACAAAATATACGATGTTATTTCTAAAAAAAGAATATCATTAAAGTAAAATAATGTTATAGATTTTAATCTCGGATTTAAATTGTGTTCACAAAAATAAGAACACATTTTTTCATGTTGTCTCGTAGAAAGAGAAATATATAGAAGTAGCAATAGCGTATACGGTAGAGGGACAAAATATGCCTTAGACTACGTCATACGTATGTTTTGTGTGCATCACTTTACGGCTTTAAACCAACAACATCATGTCTCAAGCCTTTGCCTGGGACGTATGCAAAATTAGTTCACCGAAAATACGCTTGGAGCGCCACAATACTATGTCATATTTATTTGGGTATTATTTCTGGACCCAAACAAACAAAATCGCATACGTAGAAAGGGACAAAAGATCTATATCACTGTCTTTGTCACGTTAAATATATTTCGTATAAATGTGTCACAGTCGCTGTCAGTTTGACATATGTCATGTCGATCTGCTTCTTTTAATCTATGTGTTGCCTACTCCGAATTTGAAAATGTGTGTTGACATTCGGTTCGCATATTACCACAAAGTTTTACTTTTGTTTGTATCGGGAGGGGGGATCTTGAAATGATACCCTGCCTTTTGGGGGAAACACAGTATTAATTGTGGTTTCTACTCACTAAAACACCCTCAGTAGCCATCCTAATGCGACTGCGAGGATCCCAGGGTCAGTGGAACACACCGGGACCCTCTGTACTAAGCTTATTTTTCATTTATTTAGTAGTATACTAATTAAAAACTAATATAAATTGCTAATTACTAGTATACTAGATAAGGGCCGTCTTAACCCGCGGTGAAGATGTGCAGGGCGCCCGGACGTCAAGTATTGGACGTACCACATTTAAGGCGCCCAACTAATCCAGGCACCTATACAATTTAAGGGCCCGGATACAAATGTAGCAGCGCCATACATTCGATTACATTTTGTCTTTTAGGATGCCTGGGTGAAGTACTGAAGAAAATGCAGGTTTAAGTAACTATCACTTTATTTACTTTTCTTTTTACAGCATACTCGTTATACACTTGTACTACAGAATACTTTACCGCCTTGTCACTTGTCAAATCAGTGTTGCCATTCTTCAACCAAACATTTTTGTGTTTGGAAACTAGTATTTTTGCCATTCAATATTATTAAATAGAACAATAAATTACCAACCCTAACACAAATTAAACGTAGTTTAAGTAACTCTGAAGTTACTGTAACTTATTACAAAATATCTCAAGTATTTTTTACATTACAACACTATTGATTTTGGTTTTATACTTCAATAAAACAGTTTACACATTTATTTTACACGAAAAAAAGGTTGGTTAACTAAAACGGGTAAACGACTTAAGAAATTATGAAAACAATGGTGCCGTGTTTATTAAACCAACTACAACAAGTCAAGTAAAACAAGCCCTCGAAAGTACTACGATAACCATATTCCAATTCGCGAACGAGTTACACCAAAATAAGTTCACCAACCAGTCCGAAATGGACTAAAAAAATGAAAATCAAGATATAGTATACCAAAGAAAAGAACTGTAATTGTAATATGATGCTAAAAATAGACAGAGGCGCGTCAAGCCACTTTCTAAATTTGGAATTGTGTTATGTAAAAGCAACGGTAAAACAAAATGGCGGACGACCGACGAAACAACGGACCATAAAGAATGGGCGCGAAAAAACCGGACGGAAACTGTGTTGCCGCTAAAAATAGCATTCGACTAAAGCACAATTATTTTTGCACGCAACAGTTTTAAATTGTAAATGTAATAATGCACTCGTTTTCACAATTTTTTTTGCAGATTTTATGGTAAGGGTGCCTCCTACCACGATCTAACGTTACACGGAGAGTCTATGCCGTACCCGTAACACGCAACTGCACATATTTCGCGATTACTACGAACTGACTGACATTCATGTTTGCCGTACTACATGTTTTTTTTTATATTATAAAGTGGCAAACGAGCAAGCGGCCACCTGAATTCGCTGACATAGCGAAGCGACCGCTGCCCATAGACATCTGCAATTGCAGATGCGTTGCCTATTAATCTACGGAGGAGGACACGCACAGAAAAAGGATAATTCCTCTTTCTTTGCGTCCCCTCCTCTACCCAATCCACTTTCCCTTCCCATCATTTCCTTATATGAAACAGATAGGAAGGAAAGTAGACTAAAATAAGACCTCCGGCACCACACTCATGAGAAACACGGAATTTCGTCCGTTTCACGCCTGTCTTCTGTGTGGTCGTGGCATTGCACCGGACGAGCCGGACAATTCGTGCGAAGATGTTAAAGCGTGCTCTACCACTGTTACATCCCGTAACGTCAACACACATCTTAACCTTAGACCTATATGTGTAACTTCATACTAGCATCTTAGCTCCCAACTTCAGCGTTGGATTAAAAAAATATAGCTTATTTTATTAAGTGATAATTTAGCTTTGTAATACTGAACGAGTATTTATAATCGAAATAGTTTTTTTTGCTTATAGCAATAGTCATTAAACATATTTGTGATTTGAATTTAGTTATCACTACATAGTATAAAACAAAATCGCTTTCTCTGACCCTATATCTATGTATGCTTAAATCTTTAAAACTACGCAACGGATTCTGATGCGGTTAATAGAGTGATTGAAGAGGAAGAGTTATATTTGTAACTAGCTTCCAGGGTATGTATTTAGTATCATTGCACCTGTGTGAAGCCGAGGCGGATTGCTAGTCTGTACTAATATTATAAAGAGAGAAACTTTGTATTTTTGTTTGTATTGAAATAACTCAAGAACTACTGGACCGATTTCAAAAATTCTTTCACCATTAGAAACCTATATTATCCCCGAGTAACATAGGGTATATTATTTAATTCCACGCGGACGAAGTCGCGCACAACAGCTAGTTTATAATATGTATATGATTTAAATAATGTTATTAATCAACAGGGCGCAGTCGGAACTAAAATATATGTAACTAAATGCAATAAATCTATAAACGAATCTCATTTATCTCTCAAGTGCCAGAAATGTGGATAGTTGTCTAATAGAAAATAATTAACTATAATAGATAGGTTATCTTTATTGATATACTAGCTGTCAGCTGCGACTACGTCTGGAATTTAGAGGAACTTAGTATAATGTGTGTTCAGGTTCTACATCTGTGACAAACGTTATGTACCTTCAAACATCCATAAATATGATTAGAGTGGTAATATGTATTTTTGGAGTGTATTTACTTGTGCTCCTGTGGTGTGTTGTTATTTTAGGTTATAGTACAAATATCTCTCTGTACTAACATTATAAAGACGAAGGATTTGTATTTTTAAATTGAAATAACTCAAAAACTACTGGGCCGATTTCAAAAATTCTTTCACCATTTGAAAGCTATATTATCCTCGAGTAAAACATTGGTTATATTTTTTAATTCCACGCGGACGAAGTCGCGAACAGCTAGTGTGTAAAGTTATAATAAAGTCAACGCCTACTTACGCTGATTATTTGATTCGACGCGTGTTGTGCGAATTAAATAGATGACATATGTCATACTGACAGCGACTGAGACACATTTATACGAAATATACGTAACGTGACAAAGACAGTGACATAGATCTTTGGTCCCTTTCTCCGTATGCGATTCTGTTTGTTTGGGTCCAGAAATATGACCCAAATAAATGTGACGTATCGCATAGTATAGTGGCGCTCCAAGCGTATTTTCGATGAACTAATTCATACGTCCCAGACACAGGCTTAAGATATGATACTATTGGTTTAAAATCGTAAAGTGATGCACACAACATACATATTACGTAGTCTAAAGCATTTTTGTCCCTCTACCGTATACGCTAAGTCAGTTCTATACCTTTCTCTTTCTACGGATTATCAACATATCATTGTTTTCGAATCTTTACAGATTTCGGAACGATTTTGAATTTTATTTTTAAAATTTTTTCAATCGATTTTCGTTACGATTTCGATTTTTATTACGCTTACGCATCGTAAAGGCGTACGAAATTAATTCGTTTTGTATGTTTTTTTTTTTATTTATAAACTCCTTTATGAGATAATAAATGACGTTTAATATATTTAAATCGATATAAAAACGAGGAAAGGGTTTCGAAACGTGTTCATTTTTGGATTTCGTGTTTTTAAAATGATTACGTTTATTTAAAAAAACTTTCCCTATCATTTATGACGTATGCTCAGTGGCGGAAAGGTTCAGAGCGCTCCACGCAATCACTTTTTCCCTGTATCGGCGTGTACGTTTACGAATGTATCGATGCTTGTCCAATATAATCTTTTATAGATTTAGATTGTATTGGGTTGTTCGGAAAGTCATTTCGTTTTTTTGATGGAAATTATAGACAATTCTGCCTATACTGACAATAGTGCTAGGTCTGGGTATGTCATTGTATCCCATTCAAACTTTAGAAGCTATTGGCGAGTGACAAAACTTTATTTTGTATTTATCAGCTTCAACCAGCCTTCAAAACTTGAAAACTCTTCGACGTATTATTTAAAAATTCTTGGGTCGCGCATCCGTTGTAACTACGCGTCTCTAGGCATGTGCCTAGTTTGCCTCAGGAATAATCCGCCTGTGCCTATGCTTCAAGTACCTGAACGAGAGGTATAACAAAACAAAAAAAAACATATTTAAATAAAAAGCATAAAAAAACTAAAAAGTACAAAATAACGTAGTATAGAATAAATTAATTTTATACACCTCTTATGCAAACCATTCAGACCTTTAATATTAATAAAATACTATTATTTGTGAGCTATATCTATTTATTGATAGGTTTGAGGTCGGAGCCAAGCAAAATATAATAGGGATACATAACACCTACATGCGCTGTCAGTTAGGTTTGTTTACGTTGGCTAATCTCTAGTATACAAATTGTATTACAGTAAGTAAGCTGTATATAATAGTACGTTTTATTTTGTTTAAGGCTTGGCTCCGCCTTCAAGCCTATCAATAAATAGATATAGCTCACAAATAATAGTATTTTATTAATATTAAAGGTCTGAATGGTTTGCATAAGAGGTGTATAAAATTAATTTATTCTATACTACGTTATTTTGTACTTTTTAGTTTTTTTATGCTTTTTATTTAAATATGTTTTTTTTTGTTTTGGAAGGCGGTTTTTTTAAACGCAGTTTTTTTTATTTTATTTTAAGCTTTTTAGTGTCTTTAATAGGCTGTTCTGTAAACTACAGTAGAATTTTTCTATCACACCATATACATTATAACATTACGTTGTGTTTTATTATCTTAATATATGAAATAAATAGTTTATTTTAAAAATTATAACTACGAAATGTGAAACAAACAAATTAAAGCTATTTAATACGAGTACTAGTTGTTGCGGGAGACTTCGTCAGCGCAGTTATTTATAACAAAATACTTAATATGTACTCCATATTGCTGCCACCCTTATCTGATTGGCCTACAAGACAACAATTATTATTATCTTAATTTAATTATATACAATAGTCAAGAAAGATATGTCGTTTAAATACTATTACAACAAACATATTACATCGCCGCGAACATATAAGTATTTCTATGCGCCCGCGCGCTTCTGTTGCATTTTCGAACGCACTTAGTTTGTTTTAATTATGTAATATCTTCTAAACAATTGGTCAGAATCTTATACTGTAAAGGGCAATTATAATCTACGTTTAATACTCTAACGCAAAATCATATTTATTTGGATAAGGATTCATACCGAATACGAAATAATAACGTCGTAACTTGCAAAATGCATTTTAATTGATTTTTTTTGAGAAAAAAAATATTATTGTGCTACAATCATAGATTATAGATAAATGCCACCAAAGACAACTATGTAGCCAATTTCACTATGTATTGATCGCACATTATAGTTTTTATGTAGGTCTTATAGTTTAGGCTGTATACGGAAAGAAAACACTTGTCTCGCTCAATTTGGAACGTTTTTGTAATTTTTCACGTTCCGCGTGGTTTAAAACCTTCATATCTTCTAAAGTATTGGTCAAAATGATTACCTTCAAAGGTCAACTATAATCTGCATTAAATTCTCTTGATGTTAAACATATTTATTTGGATAAGGATTCATAGGGAATTCTAATAATAGCGTCCAAAGTCGAGTAAAATTTTCTTATGAAAAAATGTTTTTTATGAGAAAACCATAGAAGATAGATATATGCCATCGCGGACTTTAAATTAGCACATTTAAAGAGCTACGATCTGGTAATACCCAAATTTTCATAGGACCTATAGTTTACGCTACGTAAGCCGAGAAAGCAAAAAAATCCCATTTTTTTTTCATGTTTATTAAAAATAACTCAAAAACTACTAAATAGTTTTTTTTAAACGTAATTATGGGACCAAATGGCAGCTATTTTGCATCGAGTAAAAAAAGAATCACGTAAATCGGTTCAGAACTTGCTGCTCCACGTCCGAACATACATAAAAAAAAAAAAACTCATTGACTTGATAACCTCCTTCTGTTGGAAGTCGGTTAAAAATTATAGCCCTCTAGCGGATAAATATGGAACTATATATCCGATTATTTACTCAGCACTCACTAGAAAGTCGATTGAAGCGCTCCTATTGGTAATAAAGTGTACCAACAAATGTCATAATAAATATATGTCGATACGGGACTGCCAGGCACAAATTCTTGATTGTCCCTCTGAAAGGATATGTGAAACAATTATTAGAATAACTCAAAAACTACAGAATATATATATTTTTTTAAACGGGACCAAATTACCGTTCGAATAAAAGAAAATTACGAAAATCTAATCACCATAAGCCGGGTTATCAATGAACAAAAAAACATACAAATTGAGAACCTCCTTCTTTTTGAAAGTCAGTTAAAAGTCTACCTATTTTTTTAATAGATAATTCTCTACCAATAAATTAAGCCGAGCGCAGACCACAAAATAGTAATGAGCGGCAGAAGGTGAGCTGACCCTCAAATGTGCGTCCCCATCAACAGAGAGCTGAGCTGAGCTGAGCTTGTTCGCACCAGGATAGTATTTTAGTCGACTAGCGAGTAGCATTTATCCGAAAAAACGATTTACTATTGTTCGGACTCGTTTAAGCCTAAACCTACGCACTAGGATAGTCATTTAGTAACTAAACGTGTCCGAACAGTAACATTTTAGTAGAGTAGATTTGTAAATCCTTTGTTTGGATACTTGCTACTTGCTACTCGACTAAAATACTATCCTGGTACAAGGCTTTAGCGAGTCCAACGGCATAACGCAGCTGTCTCTATGACACAGCTCCCACACAGCTCGACTCTTTTTGTCATATCTCATTTCTCTTTGTTGGCGGGACACAAGTATGCAGTATCGTATGAAAGTGGAAAACGGGACCGCCCAGCTCCCGCTCAGCTCTTTACTCTATAGCAGTAGACCCTCGGTGTCGAGCTTAACGATTTGTTTACTCTTTGCACAGAAGCTTTAATAAACACTAATTATAAAAAAATACGTTCACGTAATAAACTGCAATAAAGATCAATATCAAGTTTTATTAAGATGAACTTGTAATAAATTCGTCATTAAAAATGTAGACATAAAATCACTATAAAGATAAGACTACGATCTTACCGGATTTCTTGTAATAAATATCAGCTTAACTTAGATTAATATTTGATAGTAGTTTTATAAGTTTTACACCAATATTAACTGTCTTAAATCCCTTCAATTCAATGCGCTTCCAACGTAGAAAGAGAAAGATATAGAAGTAGCAATAGCGTATACGGTTGAGGGACAAAACAAGCCTTAGACTACGTCATACGTATGTTGTGTGTGCATCGCTTTACGGTTTTGCACCAATAACATCTTGTCTCAAGCCTTTGCCTGGGACATATGAAAAATTAGTTTCCCAAAAATACGCTAGGAGCGCTACAATCCTATATGATTCACATTTGTTTGGGTCTTAGTTCTGGACCCAAACAAACAATATCGCATACGAAGAAAGGGACAAAAGATCTATGTCACTGTCTTTGTCACGTTACGTATATTTCGTATAAATGTGTCACAGTCGCTGTCAGTTTGACATATGTCATGTCCGATCTGCTTGTTTTAATCTATGGCTTCCAACTATGGAGTAAATTAATGTTGCCGGTTGTTTCCTTCCACCTATATCCTGCTTTCAAGAGAAGCATAATTAGTTATTTAGCCCGTAACAGCTATCACATTAATATATTATTTAACATCAGATGGGATACCAAAAGTATCTCTCGATTGGTGATATCGCTGATCGAATCAAGAAAATGTATATAACTGGCAATGACATTCGATAAGTCACGTGCTTGTCACGTGTGAGATATCGAACGTCATTGTTCATACATTTTTGACGTTTGCTATAGAATCGATTCGTAGGGAATGTTCTTTGGGTAAAACCATGCTTCCACGCATGCGAGCGCTTAGTCTATACTAATATGATACCGGATTTGTATTTTTGTATGTATTGAAATAACTCCAGAAGTACTGGGCTGATTTTAAAAATTCTTTCACCATTAGATAGCTACATCACCGTGTAACATAGGTTATATTTTTTCATTTCACGTGAACAATGTCACGAACAACAGTTTCTAATAAAAAACTACAGCTGGTGAACGAAAGTACTCTTTAATTTAATACATGTATCTTCGTAGGCCCCGTATGTATTTCATAATTCATTTCGACTATAGTGCCTAAAACGTAGGTATAACTGGTTAGTATTTGAATTTAAAACATAGATTATAAGAAGCAGATGTGACATAACGTATATCATACTGCCAATGACTGAGACACATTTATAGGAAAAAATGTAACGTAACAAAGACAGTGAGATAGATCTTTGGTCCCTTTCTCCGTATACGATTTTGTTTGTTTGGTTCTAGAAATAAGACCCAAGCAAATGTTGCGTATCATATAGTATTGTGGCGCTCCAAGCGTATTTTCGGTGAACTAATTTTTCATACGTCCCAGGCAATGGCTTAAGACATGATATTATTGGTTTAAAATCGAAAAGTGAAGCACGCACAATATACGTATGACGTAGTCTAAGGCATTTTTGTACCTCAACTGTATACGCTATTGCTACTTCTATATCTTTCTCTTTCTACGATTTAAAATAAACAAGATTCCATCAATCCGTCAAAGATATTATTGCTTTTGTTGGTATTGCTGACTGCTCATTGACAGGTGTTTTTTTATTAAATATTCATGTGTCTTTTCTACGTATGCAATAATTTCGATTTGGGCGTCGGATTTCCTACATGTCGATCGTAAATCTTTAAAGTTATTTGCCTCCGTTGATATTATGTATAGATAAAATTAGATTAGATCGTACTCAGTAGGTTGCCGATTTTTTATAACCAAACAGCCCCGGCTTAGCTTCAATAGAATATTTATAGCTTGAGAAATGTTGCTACATTATATATTTTACTACCCAGTGATTATATAGCTTTCTAATGGTGAAATGAATTATTGAAATCGACCCAGTAATTTTTGATTTATTTCAATACGTGCAAAACTAACCTCTATAATAGAATAGTTAACAAGTATTCTTTTATGATGTATATTAAACTGAACGTTATTTTTACTTTTTGAATTATAATAATTAGTTAATAACAGTTTAATTTAAAATTCAACGCACGCCGACATCAGCTGGTATTGTACTAAACCAAGGACGTTTTATACTATAATACTTAGTATGCAAATTCCTTGTACTAAACTTTAGAAAAGATCATCTTTTGAGACTACTAACGCCATCTATACTGGATGAAATACAACTTTATTCAGTCCTATTGTTTTATTTTCTTAGACATTCCATAGATGTCACTGTGCTAAATTTATTTTTCTATTACCATTTCAGAAACATTTCTAATCGTGTTTCTACTTCCGAATACAAAACATATCTATTTTTCATATAGGTGATAATATGTCGGGATATCAGAATAATTTGCGAGAAAATATTCGTAACATCACGTCAATAGTTGTTGGTATAAGATTGATGCCCGGTAGGAGCGCTGCACATATCTAATAATTTTTGTGAAGGCCACAAGGGCCTAATATTGGAAGGTTATTTTCTAAAGAAATTGTCGACTAGCTGTTGTTTGCGACCACGTCCGTGTGGAATAAAAAAATGCCTATCTTACTCGGTGACTAGCGACCCGCCCCGGCTTCGCACGGGTGCAAATATTGTTAATATGTCTGTTATAACAATGTTCACTTTTTCTGTAGTGTATTTGGTACCAGTTTTGCACGTGTGTGAAGCTGAGGGGTCGCGTATTATACATGAAAAGCTTCCTTATGAATCACTCTATCTATTAAAAAAAATCCGTTGCGTAGTTTTAAAGATTCGAGCATATTTAGGGACAAACATAAAAAAGCGTTATTGTTTTATACTATGTAAGGATAATGTAGCTGTATTGTGCAAGAATTTTTGAAATTGACTCAATAGTTTTTGAGTTATTTCAATACATACAAAAATACAAAGCTTTCTTTATATAGATGAATAAACTACAAAAAATAAAACAATAAAGTTGAGTAACCGACCATTTATTTTCTATATTACAGGGAGAAATAAAAAAAATGCTTCCATTTCCAAAAAACACATACATTTGCTAGATTAAATAACTGTCTTTTACAAAGTGCAGTAAAATCAGTTCTTTACAAAACACGAAGTTTAATATTGCATACAACAAGGTCATATATCGTATTTTATTTGTTACACAATGAAAAATAAAATCTCGACATCATTTTTATTTGTTCTTTTACACGAGCGTTTTTTCAACGCAACGTATAGCAAGAGGATAATTTCTCTCCCTATTCATCCTCTCCCCCGGAAAATCCTCTTCCCATCACTTCCTTATAGGAAAAGAATAGGAAGGGAAAGGGGATTAAAAATTAGTCCTCCAGCACCACACTCTACAGACGAAACACGGAATAGCTTTCATTTGACGCCTGTTTTCTGTGTTTGTGGTATTTCACCGGGCGAGCCGGACAATTCGTGCGAAGATCTTAATATTGTCTTGTATTGGCATATTTAGTCTTGGACATCTTATTGTCCTGTAAGGGTTAACGCAGCGTTGGATTTTGAACGCTGGACGAACGAAATAAGAGTCATTTAACAGCGATCGTATGAACGAGGGCGTTAAAGCGTCCGTGTTGCAGGCCTAAATTGTTTTTAATTCGGGACGGTTTTTTACCGCACAGCGTTTCAGTTTGTGCGTTGCACGAACGCGCACATAATTTTAGTGTTATAAAATATTGTGATGTTCGAATATTGCAAATATACTCATAAAATAAATATAATACATAATAGATATAGATATTTTTTAATTTATAATACTTCTCGAGCCGATATAATAAAATCTAATGATTAAAAATTAACTTTTAACACAATTTCATTTTAAAATCTTCTATTAGTTGAAATTATGTTGTAATTTTAAGCCTTGTACGTATCGAGTAGCAAGTATCCGAACAAAGGATTTACTAATCTACTCTACTAAAATGTTGCTGTTCGGACACGTTTAGTTACTAAATTACTACCCTAGTGCGTAGATTTAGGCTTAAACGATTCCGAACAGTAGTAAATCCTTTGTTCGTATAAATGCTACTTGCTACTCGACTAAAATAGTATCCTGGTGCGAACAAGGCTTTAGAGTTAGTTTTGAAAATGATTTATTTAATTCAAACATGATTTGACAACCTATAAGGGCGCACTGTAGGGATAGGGCGTTGACGGTTTTTGCGTCAACAAAACTAAATGGTTAATATGCTTTTATCAAGTAGTGAAAAACTAGTTATTTTTGTTAACTAGTTAACCATATATTCCATAAAAGAGCCGAAGATTGACGGTGAATAAAAATTGCTCTATGATGCCATATGCAGATTTACGTTGAATTTAACTAGATGATTGAAAATAGGTCAACAGTTGAACCGTTGACGGGCATTCTGTTGATTTAACTGGTTCGTTGAATCAACGCCCGTCCATAACACAAGATCAGTCTCGTTCCGTCTCTCTAGCAGACATTACTGTTAGAGATTTTAAAACTACCCTCTGAAATTTCGCTTTACAATAGGGTAGATAACTAAATAGTCTTCGAGTTAACTCTTAGTAATTTTAGTAAATAAAAATTCTTCATAATTTTTGGATATTAAAAAATAGTAATTTCAATTTTACAAATCTAAACTGATTTCTAAAATTATTAGTTAGTCAAAATATACAACTACAGTCAAACTTGGATAAGAGAGTCATTCTATGGTTCCGACGATCTACCTCCATAAGCGAGAACCACAGATTAGAGAGAAACCTTTTTAAGCGAGACAAATATCGAGGTTCCTTTGTTTTCTCGCTTATCCAAGTTCGACTGTATTAATTTTACATTTCATAAATAACAATTTCTTGATACTTTTGTGTGTATTTTCTTTTAAAATTAAACATATTTTTTTAAACTATAAATAAAACACGATATATGACAACCACGATCGAATAACAACGTAACAGCGACATTTTGAGACATTATTAATATACCAGTTTTCTCACGCGACTTCGTCCGCGCGGAGTTTTAACAAACATACAGTGATAAATAGCTTTCTATCAGTAAAGATTTTTTTTAATAAATTCAATAGTTTTTGCAATTTAAAAATATAAGGTCTTTATAATATTAGTATAGATTAGTTTTGTGATTCAGTATCACAAATTGTTACATATCAACATATTACAAATTGCGATACAACAGCGACTCAGTATCACAAATTGTTACATATCACAAATTGCAATACAAAAGCGACTCAGTATCACAAATTGTTACATATCAACATATCACAAATTGCTATACCACAGCGACTCAGTATCACAAATTGTTACATATCAACATGTCACAAATTGCAATGCTACAGTGACCCAGTATCACAAATTGTTACATATCAACATATCACAAATTGCAATACAAGTTACTCAGCGTATAACAAATTGCAATTTATTCAAATCTAGTCGCTATTACGTTGCATTTAAGGCACATGTTCGTTTATCCATCTAGTAGTCATCCACGTCGTACAGATTGTCAATTTCTTCATCATCGAGCTGCATGGACTGGAAGTCCACTTTGTAACGAAGGAGACCTGTGAATTAATTTAGACTTTATTATAAGGAATATAGAATAAATTTCTATGATATATTCGCTAAAACGGCGAAGTGATCTTTGTCCATTTGCATGCGTGTCCTGGTAATTGACAGAGGAAGGGACGCACAGGGGTTATTCGATTATTATTCGCAACGAAGACAGTCTATAGCGAAACTGACATTGACGTTCGATATCTCACACGTGACAATCACATGATTTTATCGAATGTCAATGTTAGTTTCATACAATTTTGTCGATTCCATCAGCGATATCGCCGTTCGAAAAGTATAATACTTTGCACAGCCCCGATGAAGTTGATATTTCACCTTTATTTGCGCCCCCTTCTACGGCCAATTTTTGTAGGTATTTTTAAAACATAAGAGCATCAGCCAATTAAATGATAAGATTATCAAAATACATAAAACGTAATTAGTAAATATATAAAAAAAAACATGCATAAAAATTCAAATCACACATCAAGGCAAAATACTTAAAAAATATGCACATTGAATAAAAATACATTCAAACAACAACATATACCTCTAAGACCCTTCCGTACACAGAATGCCATTTTAGTCTTTCATTGTACAAACCTCTGAGATCGTGTACGAAGGGCCTAAGATAACATGTTTTGAATGGTTCGCCAGTACGTACGCAAACGGCCGGTTTCAATATGCAAACATAATCCGATTTTATTAACGAGCAGTTGATTTATGATTAAGACCTCTTTGTTTAAAGTATATAAAAGAAAAGGAAAATGATACGACAGTTGTCAACAGAAATTGATGTTTTTCTAACACTGCGGCTTAGCGGAAAATACGGAAAACTTGCTTCAACGTTTACCCGTTCTCTACGCGAGAACGGTCTAATGAAGCCGTGGGGTAATGATTTTAAATCAAATGTCAATCTAATTTTGAAATGATCTGGCGTTTTGCGATCATTGTTATTGGAACATCGATTGTCACTACTCTGGAGATTGAATAAAATCTTGGATTGGCACAATGTCAAATCGATCGTTCGATATTGAAACCGGTCGTAAATCTATCATCAAATTATGAAACTTTATTTTACTGTCTCGTCTCTTGTCACTCTTATCTTACCTTCTTGATACTGAAGCTATCGGAGTTAACAATTTAGTCCTTCGAGCCGGATAAGTATTAAAAATTAGTTAACTACAAAACCAATGTAAGATTATTTTTACCTCAGTCCAAATATAGCGTGAAAAGAAACAACAAAAAATTAATATTTATAAAATTACATTGAAAAATAACAACATATTAATTATTTAACTTACCAATTAATCCTAGATATTTGTTTAACCCTTTTTAAGGCAGAGGCGATATATTTACCAGCAACAAAATATTTTGTTTACCTTTATGTAAGTTATAAAATGAGTCCTAATTTGTTGCTGGCAACTGAGGTATGCCTTATTACTATTAAGATAAAAAAATGACGCGTTTGTAACATTTTTCTTGGCGCCATTAGCTGTCAATAAATTGCGCCAATTTTGAAAAAAAAATTACTCCGTGAATCCTTCTGCCTTATAAAGGGTTAATAGTATTTTAAAATGACGAATGACGGAAAAAATTACATTATTTGGCCATAAATATGAAAACTAAAACGAACAGTCATTTCAGCGGTATTTTAAAAACTACAAAATTTGTATTGTTTTGAGAGTAAAGTTTTAATTTGAGACGCTGTTACTATTAAAATGACGTTCCAGAATTCGGCCATAATAAGACTTATACATAGACATTTAGGTTCATATAAATCATACAAAATTTCAGTATAAGATAATTTTATGCCGTAAACTATGAAGGTCGGGAATAACCATTTTTTTTTTCATTTTTATATGTAATATTAGAAAAGCATACATTCAACACATTTCACGAGACCGCAAAAACCTTATTACTTATAAATATTTTTATTTGCTTCAAAAATCTATAACTATACACACCTAAACATTAAAAATATACAAATAATAACGGCACACGATTAAAAAAAAAACATCAAAATCGAATTCAGTAAAGTCTGGTAAATAAATATTTTTGACTGGCAACATTCATAAAGGTGAGCGTCCACAGCAAAAGAGTAAAGAGCTGAGCGGCCTCATTTTCCACTTTCATAGGAAACTGCATACTTGTGTCTCCAACAAAGAGACATATTGTAGAGAGGCGGTGTGTGGGAGCTGTGTCATAGAGACAGCTGCGTTATGTTGTGCTAACTTAGCTCAGCTCTCTGTTGGTGGGGACGCACATTCGAGGCTCAGCTCATCATCTGCCGATAATTACTCTTTTGCGGCCGCTCGGCTTAAAGCTGGTAGCACACCAGAGTATGTATGCTTCTCTATTACACTAGCTTAAGATATAACTGACTGTATTGAATATAGATAATAGATATATTAAGCCTAGAAATATATTATGTAAAGATATATAGTAGCTGTTTGTAAAACGTTCAACTGCAATTGACAAATGTTGTTTCGTCATTTGCTAACAATTACTCAAGATATATTATACTATAGATGGAACACTCGAAGCCTAAAAGTAGGGATTTTCTTTGACCTCCGGAGGTTAAACATAGGGAGATTTCCCCTAGTCGACCGAATGTAACCTCTTTTCTCAAATTTTAATATTATTTCATAGTATTTACTAAAGTTTAATATTATAATTAATCCAGACATTTTTAAAACGCTAATTAATTATTTATAACAACCATAAAACAAAAATAGTCTTTGTTAAAAATTGTTTGGTTTTAAATTGTTTTAAATAAAATAATAATAATGAAAAACGATAATTAACATTTTAATGAATGTTTTAGTTCATTCTACTGTTGATTAAAAAAAAAAACAATTTCTAAAACTTGGGAAATTTATTCATGATACTGGCAATTTTTTTTTAATAATTTCTTTCCCGGCACGCATTTTAACGTCAAATTAGTATGAAGTGCTCCCTCTATGTATAATATCTCTTTGCAATTACCATTACGGGTACCAAGGCAATCCTGCGTCGCTGTTATTGGCTTACAGTTTTTCCCTATTTGCATAAGTTTCTTTCCAATTTACTGTGAAAATGCCGTATATGCCGCGAATGTAGGGCATTTTATCAAAAGAATACTTCCAAAATGTGCTCTGACTGCCTGCGTTACGAACAAGTGTGTTTGGGGCGCTTAATTTTAATATAGATTTAATATACATAAATATCTTCAGTTTATATATCCACATATATATTTCTAGGCATATATTTAATATAGTATGTATCTAATGCACCGTATCTATAAAATTGTCTCCATTCAAGTCGATTACGAGAAGTTTTTGGAGGCGTTTATCAAGTAAATCTAAGCTAATTTGGTCCTATATGGGGCACCCTAATATTGCAATTAATCTCTACAAATATATCTTATCTTTAATAACAGAGTTGGGCAAAACGTAATCAGGATTAATTAATGATTGTGATTGCATTATATAATCTTCAATCATGATTACAGATCGAACCTCCTCAGTCCATGACTGAGTGATCACATGATCGGTGTGTCATAGAAAAAGTTATATCACTATCCCGGGACTGACCATGAACGTCAGGTAAACGTGTTTATCTATTTAGTCTATTTTATAGTTTTATAATAACTTATGCCGATTGAGAATCTTCATATGTAATCATATTAGAGATTGATTATTAGTCTGTAATCGTTTACTTTAAATTTTGTTTACTTTTTTGAATGACAATATTATTGGAATTTGTTTAAAATTTATTCATGTAGTTTACTGATTACTACAATCAAAACTAACGATTACAAATGCAATCATGATTGAAAGTAATCTTCATTAACGTAGTCATGATAACTTTCAATCAGATTAATCCGATTACAAAAGTGATTGATTACGCCCAACTCTGTTTAAGCCAAACCTTTTAGTTTATAACTATTATTTTCACTTTTTGCCATTTTATAAACTGTAACTAGCTTTACTAATGCAAAAGGTACTTTTAGTCGTAATTATATATTACTTTTTCGTTACAAAATTTCAGTCAAAAATTCTTACATGAATATTTTCCCGTAGATTTTAGTTATTTCAAACATATACGAGTACAATTATTTGACTTGACACATTCGCACGGTCGCTTATATCGGGAAAAAAATATTTTTACTGCAACCAAAGACAAGTGGGGTCATAGTTAAGATATCCCCCCCCTAAATCTGACAATATAGTGATGTAGAGCCTTGTACGCATTAGGATAGTATTTTAATCGAGTAGCAAGTATACGAACTAAGGATTTACTAATATACTCTTCTAAAATGTTACTGTTCGGACACATTTAGTTACTAAATTACTACCCTAGTGCGTAGGTTTAGGCTTAAACGAGTCCAAACGGTGGTAAATCCTTTGTTAACAGTATAGGTATAGAAAATTGTAATAAACATAAGTCAACAATAACAACAGAGCAGAAAAGAGTACGAACCGCGAGTCTGTAGTTTTAGTTTTAATAAATTAAAAAAATCCTTTCTTCGTATAAATGCTACTTGCTACTCGACTAAAATACTATCCTGGTGCGAACAAGGCTTTAGCGATTTGCACAGTTGACATGCTTGTTTCAATATTTGTCCCCTTTCGAACCAAAAGTCTGGATAGGTGCTTAATTGCAACTAAAGCCTACAACTTTAGAGGTTTCTGTTGACCAAAATTTAGTACCACTTACATCTTTGCTACGTAATATAATTTTATAAACCCAGTATCAAACATACAAATTATTGTACAGCCTTGTACGCACCAGGATAGTATATAACATGTATAACGTCGTTGTCAAACCAAAATCTGCTATGTGCACTATTTCGGGATATCTTTTTGACGTCGTATAACATTGATCTATGTACCATATCGAAAAACTGCTGTGTCTATGAGCACAGGGTGACATTCTACAGGGTTCTTTAATAATATGCTATGCGCAGCCGCATACTTTTTTTAAGATCTTTTTTGTCAATATCTCCAAAGTATAATTTTGCCACATAGATTTTAGTTTTTCAACGACGATATATTTGTAATTGAAAACATAGTTACGCATACATATATTATTTTTATTTAGTATTGCTCTTAACACTTAGGCCCTTCGTATACGAAGCTACAAAAATCTGCATACATTCACACGAGCGCTTTTTTAACGCGCGTTGCTTTGAGATAGAACAAACGCAATTCCATGTATCTGTTCACACGGTGACGCTTTTAAATTATCGCACATTGCATTTTTAAGCGCTCGGTGAACGAAACAAGAGTCATTTTACAGCGATCGTATGATCGAGGGCGTTAAAACGCCAACGCAGATGTTAAAAAAGCGTGCGTGTGAATGCAGGCTTATGACTTACACAATACAATCTCTTAAGCCTTGTACGCACCTGGGTAGTATTTTAGTCATTTAGTAACTAAACGTGTCCGAACCGCGACAGTTTAGTATACCTGGATAAGCGAGCGTCCAAGGATTGCCATATTTGTCTCATAGAGGTTTCTCTCTAATCTGAGTTTTTCGCATATGGCAGTAGCATATCGGGATCAGAGAATGAGTCGCTTATCCAAGTTTGACTGCAAGTTAAGGTAAGGTTTACCCATGATGGGCTCCTTTTTCCACAATACCAAGACTAGCGCGTATTTTGCGTGCATTGACTAGTAGATTAGTAAATCCTTTGTTCAAATACTTTTTTTTTATATAGGAGAAGGCAAACGAGCAGCGGATCAACTAAGTTAATTGTTCCGACGCCCACGGACATCTGCAATGGCAAAGGAACCATAAATGAGTTGCCGGTTTTTGAGGGAGGGGTACGCTCTTTTCTTGAAGGCCCCTAAGTCGTAAACGTTTGGTAATACCGCTGAGGACAGAGTGTTCCACAACGCGGCTGTGCCAGGTAAATAACGGGTAAACCTCGTCGTTGTGGAATGCTAACCATAGAGGTGGTGACGATACTAGTCTAGATACTAGACTAAAATACTATCCAAATGCGAACAAAGTTTTAGAAATCTGACATCGTAAGCCGGTTAATAAAAATCGCAGATATCGCTATATACGGGTTACTTTGACGTTAATTTTATTTTTCTTAGCACCTATATTACTATGGAAAAGTTTAACTAGCCTTACTAAGATTATATCGACTTGAATGGAGGTTCTATGTACTATTTCATAAGGCGTTACTATTGCTCAAGGCATATTCGGTCCAAAGGAAAGCTTATAGTGATTATCAAACTTTATGACGGCTCGCTATCAAACGCCTTTACCCTAGCCTGCCCTTACGCGAACTAGGTCGATGTTTTTTTTTTGTGACTGAAGGTCACTGTTCGCCTAGAGGAGGCATTTACAGATTCACCGGGCTTGATGTGGCAGGGCGCAGGCGCTTAGCCTAAACCTCGTTTATGAGTAACTAAGCTCGAGGGTTCCCACGGGAACCTCGGCTCGGTCCGTTACTTCGATAGTATTACCGGATTGGGAGGCCGCCGAGCTCTTAGGTCGCTTCGGTGGACGCTCCATGGAGTGACTAGGCTCAAGGGCCCCCGAGAGGGAACCTCGGCTTGGGCGGCATACTTGTGTCCCAACAGAGAGACATGTTGTAGAGAGGCGGTGTGTGGGAGCTGTGTCATAGAGACAGCTGCGTTGTGTTGTGCTCGCTTAGCTCAGCTCTCTGTTGGTGGACGCACATTTGAGGCTCAGCCATAACCCTGCAGATTTTACCTCGCAAAGATTTAGATGGTCCTTCGAGCCGCCATAAAGTCTCTTGTAATACATATTTACAAATCAAGCATGATAGGAAATAGAAAATTAATATAGAAATTAGTTAAGAGGAATACAGTTAAAACCGTTTACAACAAACCGGTTACAATAACTAAGACCAGTTTAAATTTAATCACTATTGCAATATTGTTTTACATTCATTTATCGCTTATATAAATACCCTTTTTGCGACCATTTTTTATTAATTTCAGAAAAAAACATCTTATAAAGATTTCTTTGGAGAATATAAAAAAAAAGAAATCAACACTTAACTTTTTGTTAATAATATAAACAAAATATTACGGAATTTAAACAATAAAACAGTAAATTTTAGGATTTCCTTGACAAATAAATTAAACATATTGCTAGAAGTAAGTTAAGTAACAAACGCCGCTTAGAAACCTCTTAGGAGATTTGACGGAGAAAAAAAAGGAGAAAAGGGTTAAAAAATAGTATTACCCAAAGTAATTATAAACGGTTTTGACTATATTTAAAACAACCAAAAGGTCAATAGACACGCATTGGAACGCAACAGTCGGTATTACTCATTCGTTGTTTTCAGTCTATATTTTTAAATTTGTAGGGTAGTTATTTAATTATTTCATAACAACAAAATAATGATATGTAAGTGATGTGAAACTGATTAAATCTTATATTTGAAATTCGCTTGAAATAAGTCTCTAAAGCCTTGTTCGCACTAGGATAGTATTTAAGTCAAGTATTAGTAACTAAACGTGTCCCAACAGCAACATTTTGAGTAGATTAGATTAGTAAATCCTTTGTTCCGAAACTTGCTACTTGCTACTTGACTAAAATACTATCCTAGCGCGTACAAGGCTTTAGGCTCCGAGCCGAGTGGGGACTCAAAGTAAGCTGCTGATTATAAATTAATAACTAATAAAACGCAATTAAATAGGCCCTGCTTATTGAAAATATAAACTTAAAAAAGTCATTTTTCTATTAGTAGGTCAGCAGTGTAAATTAGGGAGATCAAAGCTCCAGTGGTTTGACGGCGTTGACGTCGTAAACAGAGAAGCCAAAAATATTAGCATAGTAAATTGGGGAATGTAGCCATAGATAGACCAAAACAGCTGCTGGACAAAGCCCAGGCCAACAAAGGGCTGTCGAGCCAAAAGAAGGAAAGGAAGTAAAAATTAATATTAAATAACTGACTGTGGCGTATCCAAGACGTTTTATAAAATTAAATACAAGCTTTAAAACTACATGTTTACAAGACTGGTGTTTTTTACAACCGACTTCAAAAAAAGACATTTTTTTTTAATTTTTTGATGGTCAAGACACACTTTTGGTCACTATAAAACGTTGTAACACATCTTTTTAAACTTAAAAGATAATTTAAAAAAAAAATAGAAATTAAAATTTGATATTCCGAATATATTTATTAAAAAAAAATAGCCCCTTTATTTTTTTTAAGTTAATAACTTTTTCTTGACATATAATAAGAAAAATAATCCAGAAAAAACCAATAGCCGTGAGTTTCATAACATTTAAAAAAAATGAATTATGCTTTTTTTGAAGTCGGTTTTTTTCGTTATACAAAAAACATTTTTTTTCTCAATATCCCCTCTATTCAATAATCGTCGAGGTCTACATCGTCCAACGGTTCGTCCAGCTGCAGAGACTGAAAGTCAACTTTGTACCGTAGTATACCTGTTGCATCCCGAGCAGCGTCAACAAAATATCATTGTTAGTTTCATATATAAAGCTATGGAAATCGCAGATTCTAGTCTCCAAGCGACTTGCGTCGTACAATCACATGTCTCGACTTCATTACACTGAGTTCGTAATAAAAAAACTGAGATTTTTCTTCGCGAATTCGGTCTAATGAAGCCGAGGCAATAGTAACTCATGTAACATCTATGATCTCTGTCTAGTATTATAAAGCATTAGTAATTAATTAAGCGTTGGTTATTATTTGTATAGTCAAATTAAATAAAAATCATCTTATAAACTTAATAAAAATTACCTTTAAGGATGACTCACGTAACAACGTGTCTTGTCCGTGTCCGCGCCATCAGTGTGTCAATACAAGCCGGGTGACGGACGGGGCACTTCCAAAATATACTTTGTATGAACACACTGAAGGCACGTCCCGGCCGGGACACGGTGTAACGCGTGTCATTCTTAAATCAGTCACCATTGTACCGTTGACGGTCAACGGTTGATTTTCCTTTGAAGCCCATCCCTAGTAACAATACCATTACCCTAAAAGCAGAGTTATCTAAGATTTCCACTCTGAATTTGAAAAATAAAATCCCCTGAAAAAAATGTCCCCCGTGAAACTAAAAAAAACCCCCTGACACAAAAAGTCCCCTATTGAACTATTTTTTTTAGTTGAAATTGTTAAATATTTCCCGTCTGAATTAAAAAAAAATCCCTCGGAAATAGAAAAAAAATCTCGCCTCTAAAACTAAAAAAAAAATATGTTATATACTGACCGCCAATACCACCAAAGCCGCGTACAAACTGACTTCCCTCCTGACTCTTATCGGTGATGATCTCGAGCGTCGCTCCAAAAGACTTGTAGTTGTTAGCGAGCCACTCCAGCAGCGGCTGGCACTCCACCAGCTCCAGCTCCACACCGCTCTGTAGAGTAGAAACCACTCTATAATTCTCTATATGTGTTCTTACAAACAGTTTAACGGACACACGATACACCGTGGGCTCGCGCTGTCACTTTACCAAAACAAATACTGTCGAACCTGAATAAACGAGTCTAAGGAACCGCGATATTTGTCTGGCTTATAGAGGTTTCTCTCTAATCCGTTTCTCGCATATGGAAGTAGCTCATCGGAACCAGAGAATGACTCTGACTTTTAGAGGTTTTTTGCTTATCCACGTTTGACGGTATATTTTGTATTGCACACGACGTATGTCCGGACGGGACACGGTGTAACGTGTGTCATGCGTAAGTCATTATCCTGTCTGTCCCTATAAGGTCGAGATGTACTTCATACTTCCTTATCAGTTCAAATATTTGAATTCATCTTTTTTCAGAATATCTTCTTACACACAATCACTACTTTCATTGACTTTTCGTTTTTTTTTTATATTAAAAAGTGGCAAACGAGCAAACGGCCACCTGGATTCGCTGAAATAGCGAAGCGACCGCCCATAGACGTCTGCAATTGCAGATGCGTTGCCTATCCTTAATCTACGGAGGAGATGCACAGTAAGAAGATGATACCTCTTCCTATACGTCCCCTCCCCTGCCAAATCCACTTCCCCTTCTCATTATTTCCTTATAAGAAAAGGATAGGAAGGGAAAGTGGATTAGTGAGTCCTCCGACAGCACAGTGTATAGAGTGTAGAGGGAGTAGGTGTCCATTAGCCGCGTGTTCTGTGTGTGCTATGTCAGAGCGACACGGACTATTCATGCAAACATATTAAAGCGGGCTCTACCACTGTTAAAATCCGTCCGTCTATTGTCATTGTCATAACTTTTTTTTGTTTAACAAACCTCTTTGTCCGTGAAGTGTGACTTGTCCTTCTCCTGTTCGGGAGTGAGATGCAAAATTGTCTCTTGATTAGTTGCGTGAGATTTCAACACGTATCTGGAAAAAAACATACAAATAATAAATATCATAGAACATTTAGGATGACACACGCTACACCCTGTCCCGTCCGGGCTCGCACTGTCAGTGTGTATTAGAAATCGATTATAAACTAACTGTGCCTAATGTC
This sequence comes from Papilio dardanus tibullus, assembly GCA_013186455.1. Taxonomy (NCBI): domain Eukaryota; kingdom Metazoa; phylum Arthropoda; class Insecta; order Lepidoptera; family Papilionidae; genus Papilio; species Papilio dardanus. Next base: position 22,569 of record QDHC01001933.1, on the reverse strand, counting down.
ATCCCCTCTGATTTCTATAATGTAAATTTCAACACGTATATATTTATCGCTCTTAATAAATCTCTATTTCTCCAAACGAATCGTCTAAATTTTCACACCCAAACCCATCATTGTGTCACACTGACGTCGGGCCCGGACGAGGCACATTCCGGCCGGGGCACGGTATATCGTGAGTCATCTTTTATGAGAGACATCGTGGCTAAGTCGTAGATTTGCCCTAGTATTAACAGACTTACCTCTGTATATCAAGATTCTCCCAGCAGATGAGCGTCTCCACGGCGCCCAGCTCCAGCGCTCGGAGCGTGTCGTCTACACCAAAACAGTATTTACCTGTATCCTATAAAAATAAACAAATTATATGACAAAATTTATGGATGGATGTTGGATGGTATCTCCAAAATCAACAGAACTCGTTTAAATGAGTTAGTGATCTTTTCACTTCGATTGTAAAATAAAATTTGCTAATGTTATATTTTTAAATGATAGAGCGTCGGTGGTTTAAGGGTTTAGCTCTTGAGTTGTAAACTGCAGATCCCGAGTTCGAATCCCGACATCTACCAATGTGTTTTTCCATTTTCATATGTATATATTTACCGACGCTCTTAGGTGAAGGAAAACATCGTGTTTGCACATAACGGCGAAGTGATTCAAAGATATGTGTATTCACGCAAAATACGCGCTAGTCGTGGAGTGACGGAAAATGGAGCCCATCATGGGTCAAAACCTTTAACCTTTTATTTTAAATGATAAATTGTTTGGTTACAGATATTTGAGAATTTACCGAGTTTGAGTGTATTTGAAACTAAATGATATATAACAAAAAGGTTCGCTGTTACAAACCCCTTAGCCTATAGCTTTTGCTTCGGCGTAAAGCCGCTTTTTGCGTAACATCGGTCTGATGAAGATGTAATGTTAGGTTTGACCCACAAAAAAAAAGTGTATTTGTGTGAAAAAAAAGTGTAGTTTTGTAGTTTGTGTATAGTTTATAATTTTATAATAAATATGGTATAGTAAAAGTATTTTTCCAGCACGGATAAAGTCGGGAGCAACAAGCTAGTATAATCACCTGTGAGATCTCATCAAAATATCTTCCGATGAGCTTCTTCTCTTGTATAAACTTGACATTCTGCAGCGACTCCGCAGCCAGCTCTATAGCCTGGTTGAATCCATTCTCACCACCGTAAGACACATCGACCAATTTGATTATTTTCGATTGAAGACGCTGCAAAATAGAAATATTATTGAACATATAAATAAAAATAGTTGAACCTGCATAAGAGAGAGGCGGTAATCGGTATAATGCTGATTCTAAATACTGCAGCGTTTACAATGTAAGCGCTAAAATTTGTGTTAATTTACGACATCATATTAAAAACCTCTAAATGATCAGTGTTACTCTACTATATTGTGAATGTATTATACATGAAAACCTTCCTTATGAATCACTCTATCTATTAATAAACCGCATCAAAATCCGTTGCGTAGTTTTAAAGATTATATAAGAACAAACAAAAAAAAAGCGTTATTGTTTTGTACTATGTAAGGATAACATAGGTTATTTTTGTAATTCCGGACAAACAAAATCCTGATCCACCACTACTCCTAGTAAAAACCTTAAACAGTAAATACATACCGGATCAAACATATCAGACTGTGACAGTTCAGTTTTGAAGTCAGCTGAACCTGCTAGAATCAGCCCCGCTACATTCGGTCTGTCCGCACTAATAAACAGCTGCGTTGCCACCTCAGCTACTTTGCGAACATAATTGTGTCTCTTCTCCATACGGAGACGTGCGAAACGCAACGCGGACTGACCACCACGTCCATGCTTTTTGGGCAAATCTACTGTAAATTTATGGAGAACCTAGAAAAATTACATTTTATCATTACTAAGACAAACCTGCATAAGCGAGTCATTCTTTGGTCCCAACGACTAGAGAGGAACCTCTATAAGCAAGACTAATATTGCGGTCTTTGTACTTTCGTTTATTTAGGGTAGACTATAAATGCGATAGTTATAGTTGGATGTGTAAAGGTATCTCCGACATAGCTAGTCCCAATTTACATAATCTATATTCAATTTTAGACAGAAACTTTGTCTTTTATATATTGAAATAACTCAAAATCTACTGGGCCGATTTCAAAAATTCTTTCATCATTAAAAAGCTACATCATTTAGTACAAAGTTGCGAACAGCTAGTCCCGTATGAGGGGCTTTGTCGGCTAGAAACGATCAGTTTTAACTGTACAGTTCGACTGTGCGGTTCATAATGATCTGTAGACGTCTATTTTAACTGTACAGTTGTCAGTTTTGGCTACACACGTCACTTTTAGCTGTCCAGTTAAAACTGAGCGTCTATAGCTGACTTTACAAACTCACCTCTCTAGTATTTCCCTGCAGTGTACCAAACAGGGCACCGTTACCATCCATAACGATGAAGCCAAATTTATTATCATCAGCCAGTAATGCGGTGAGAGCTTCCGTATGGAACTTATTGTCACATAAGTATAGAGATGTATTGATAGGCTTGAAAGGTTCAAAATCAATATTAACCTTCTTTTCTTTGCCCTCTTCAGTTACAATTGTACCACAATAGATTACTAAGCCGTTTGGCGGCACTGAAATTTAAAAAAAAATGGTTAAAGGTTAAAGATTTCGACCAATGATGGGCTCCATTTTCCGCAACTCCACGACTAGCGCGTATTTTGCCTGAATACACATATCTGTTTCTTTTTCGATATGTGCATGTTTTTTTTTTTCTTGTTTTGTTTTGTTTTGTGGGCGGCGCTATGCCGCCCTCTCGTACCCCTAACATGTTTGGGTCAGGGACCTTGGGTGCAGGAATGATATGTGCAGGTTGCATCACAATGTTTTCCTCACCTATGAGCGTCGGGTCGAAAATCGAAATACACATTGGTACATAGCGGGATTCAACTCTAGACCTGCAGTTTACAAGTCACGAGCTAAACCCCTGAGCCACCGACGCTATTATTATTACGTATTTATGTAATTCAAGCAATTAAAGGCAACGTAATTATGACGTAAACAGGAAAATTTCTCGAAAATAGATTCTAAAACACTAGGACAGGAAACAAAGGAATGCAACAAAACATTAAAATATTCGAAGTCTATTAAAAACTGCATGTTTCTTAATTTATTTACTTAATTTTACTTCTAACTAGGGATTCATTATACCGATGTCGTAAAAAACGGGCTTACGCCGAAACAAAATGTATTTTTTTCCGCAAACTTGGTGTACAAAAGCCGTAGGGTTACTAGTATTAAATATGAAAGTTACAATGGACGGAAGGATACATTCAAAGTATCTTCGAAACTGCTTATCAGATCTTGGTAAAATTTAGTATAGACATAAAAAACAGGCTACTATGATTTGTTTAATTCCGCGCATACGACATCTCGGCGACTGCTAGTTCACAATTTGAGCCGGGGCACCTAATTGATGCTTTGGCTTAATTAGACAGAGTCCAGGATAGAAACGGACACTTTGCATAAGTCTATCCAACCTGCACATATCGGCGAAGAAATTCAAAGATATGTGTGAAGTCAAGGTAGGCTGGAGTGAAGGACAATGGAGCCCATCATGGGTCCAACTACAACTACTACTTTGCATAAAGCCTTGTACGCACTAGGATAGTATTTTAGTCAAGTAGCAAGTATCCAAACAAAGGATTTACTACTGTTCGGACTCATTTAAGCCTAAACCTTCGCTCTAGGGTAGTAATTTAGTAACTAAATGTGTCCAAACAGCAACATTTCAGTAGAATAGATTAGTAAATCCTTTGTTCGGATACTTGCTACTTACTACTCGACTAAAATACTATCCTGGTGCGAATAAGGCTTAAATCCATTTTAACCGTGAACTCAGTTTTACCACTCTTGGTTCAAGGTTTCTATTACAATCTCATATTTACTAACCTTTAGTATAAAGCTTGAGTCGATGCTGTACAGACGTGATAGCTCCCAGTACAGATAATCTGTTCACTCTGGACTTGATGTTAGAGGCGGTACCAAATTCATCAGCCAACATCTTCGATACCCGAGAGATCTGATCCTTGGGTGGTATGATGAGAGATATCATCGATGTACCATTACTGAAATTAAATAAAAGAATTTGACACAAGCTTGACTAATTATTATTCGTGGATGGTCTTATTTTTCATAAATAGTAGTTGTATTGACTATGAATGTCGCACAATTGATTGTTGTTGTCGATTCTACCGCCACTCGGTCCAATATATACGCTTGCAAGTCAGTCCGGAGGGTCAGTTGAGAAGGGAAATAAATAGCAGAAAGAAGTCTCCCATTAATAGTTTATTTAACCAGCTTGCTTGACTTCATCCTATAACCTATGTTACTCGGGGATAATGTAGCTTTATAATGGTGAAAGGATTTTTAAAATCAGCCTTATAGTTTTTGAGTTATTTCAATACAGTTAAACCTGTATATGTGAGAACTGGATAAAGAAGAAACGTCTAAGCGAGAATCATCCTCTGGTCCCGGCAGATAATCTCGGAGTCCAAGGACTGTAATTTTTTGTCTTGTTTATAAAGGTCACTCTAATCCGAGTTTCTTACTTATGGAGGTAACTTGTTGGGACCATAGAAAGACTCATATAGTGAGTTTCTCGCTCATCCAAGTCTTGCTAATCCAGGTTTGACTGTATTAACACGCCATTGACATTCCATGAATAACAGCAGTAAACTAAATGTGGTCTGTCAATCTTAATCATAGCTATGTGGGGGACAGATACCTATAACCTATAAAGAGGTAGGTACAGGTTATTCCAATGTCAATCTAAAAAGCATAAACAAGTAAACCAATTTTTTTCCCACTTGGTAACTTTTCTTCAAAACCAAAAGACAAAGGCCTTGTTATATTTTCAGACAAGTCATGTTTGTTATTGTGCTAATTGGAAACAATGACATTTGAATAAAGTGTTTATTTTTGCTGCAAATCTTTGCATATATAGATGTAAATATTACTGAGTCATAACGGAAAATCATTCACAATTATGATACTGGTAATAAATAAAATTATGATTTGAAAAAGAAAAATTCGTACGAAATGTGAAGTTTGCCAAAAGTTACTGCAATGCACGAATGCAAGCGATGCAGGCATCGAAAACGCGCGCAATTCCAAAAACGTCCAAATCAGCTGGACTATTTGTGATTTTTTTTTCGACTTTAAACACACGACAGAGGCGGTTAGAAAAACATTTGAGGGAATATTATGTAGAGATTTTTGTCGATTATAATATTCAGAGCCATTTATGCGCATTCCAGTACCCTTTGCGTGTCCACAAGGTTAGATCTGCGCATGTGCCCGTGCAAGTGACGCAGCCGTGTTGGCAATTTCATCCAATGAAATAGCCACAAACATAGCATAGTACAATGACCACGTTGTTACTGCATAGCGTCAATCTATACTAATAATGTAATACTTCATTCATAACTCACCCTCTCGCCATCTCCAAACTCTTGATAAGTTTCTTGATCTTCCAGATTTCCACATTGCGATCCGCTGACGATTCTTCGGACATTTTGGATCGGGTTAAATTAACTAATACACCACTAAAACACTCCGAATAACGGATAAATAAACGTAAAAGTCTGTAAAATACACCACTAAACTTTAATATTAAAGGAATTCGAGGGAAAGGGACTTCAACTCGCGGTTCAAACTGCTCAAATCCAGATCGAACCGGACGGACGAGACACCTCGCGACTTCGTTCACTCACTTTCTAGTTTACATTTACGCCTTTCGTTACTCGAACTTTTCTTCTGGTGCGGGGATTCTTGGATTTTTTCTTTATTTGGTTAACCCTAAGCATGTGGGATACAAAAATCAGACATTTGAGGATAAAAAGATGACGTGAACGGAATCTAGCGATCGAACGGACGCCTCCACTCGTCGCCGATCGGGGAAATGAAAGAAAAAAAATCCAAATTGTTGCTATACTAAAAATATTCTGACAGTGTGTACACCTAAACCTAATCAAAACTTACCAAAAATAAAAGCCGTAACAAAAAAATAAATTAGAAAAATAATAATTTTAAAGTAAGTAGATTACAAACTTATTACAATAATAGGCATAATGGATTTTGTTTCAGTTCCACTTTATCAATAAGCTTTGATAACCTTTATACCTGTGTTCAATACTTCTATCGATATGTTTAAATAAGTAATAATGTAGGTAATACGAAAGATAAAAATTCACAGTGGAATGCTGAGAATTACGTAACCTCTCTTTTTCGCGTTATCTCCCTGCCCTGCTCAATGAGATAATAATTACTGATTACATAATTTTGACATGACAACATTGTGGCCGACTGTCAAATCATCGAGGAAGAAGTCTTATCAATTTGAAATAGAGGTTATAATTTCGAAATCACGCAAAACCTCCGTTTCGCCATAAAATTGCACTAATAAAATAAACAAATATGTAAAATGCACGTATACAGGACTTGAGATAACCAACACTTATAAAGTCACTAAACGAATCTTAAACCGGAAGATACTGATTGGTGATGTCTTCGTTTAGATCGATTTTATTTAAAGATATCTGTGTTAAAAGGCTTTGGAATGCATGGACTCGTGGTTATAGATTCACTTATGTGCGCCGGTGTCGACGGGAGCGCGGTGTGCGGGAAGTATTACAATGTTTCAGGCAGGCATTCTTCAAACCTCGGAGAACGCTTCTAATGTCTGTAACAGCGGCTTACAATAGCCGCCGCGAAGAAACCACGGACTGTAACAATGGAATATCCGATGATGAACTGGAGGTATGGAGAATTCCATTTGTCAAGGTCATTTATGTCATTAGATTGACGAGTGTTAACATATGTTTTATTCACTCTAGCATGCACTTACCCTATGGGTTCATTACACCGAGTTTCTGATAAAAACGGAGATTTTCCTCCGGCTTAAGGTCGTTTTTTTGCGTGACATCGGTCTAATGAAGCCTTGTATCATAGTACAGGAACAAAAACTAGAATCAAATTTGGATATAAAACTAAGACTACACAATGGTTTCCTCATATAAATAATCATCATACTAATAAAGAAGTCAATAGATGTTATAAGCACAACATCCCTATTTAATATTTACTAAACACAATGGATTCGAACTCGGGACCTGCAGTTTATAAGTCAACAGCTAAACCCCTGTGACACTGACGCCCTAGTTAATATTAAAGGTTAAAAAAAGGTTTCGACCCATGATGGGCTCCATTTTCCGCAACTCCATGACTACCGCATACTTTGCGTGAACACATATCTATGAATTGCTTCGCCGATATGTGCAAACACGATGTTTTCCTTCACCTAAGAGCGTCGGGTAAATATGTACATATGAAAATCGAAACATTGGTAGATGGCGGGATTCGGACTCTAGTTAACATTAATACAATATGTTTTATGCAGGTTTTATTAAAAGATATGGACTTAGTTAAGGAATTAATCAAAGTGACACTTCAATGCAAGACATGCTGTAAGCGTATCGTAATAGATAAGAAACAAGCCGGCGTGCAGTACTGTGAGTACGTACAACAATTAATATATTATCTATACTAATGTAAAAAGAAGATAGATATGTATTTTTGTATGTATTGAAATAGCTCAATAACTGGGCCGATTTCAAAAATTCTTTCACTATCAGAAAGCTACATTATCACCGAGTAATGTAGGTTATATAATCGGACGTGGATAAGCGAATCCGAGGGAACGCGATATTGTTCTCGTTATAAATGTTTCTCCCTAATCCGAGTTTCTTATGGAGGTAGCTCGTCGGGACTAGAGAATGACTCTCGCTTATTGAGCCTTCTCGCTTATTAAGGTTTGAATGTATTTTTTAATTTCGCATTTACAAAGTCGCGAACAGCTAGTATTAATATAAAATGTGTAAAGCCTTGTACGCACTAGGATAGTATTTTAGTCGAGTAGCAAGTATCCGAACAAAGGATTTACTAATGTACTCTACTAAAATGTGGCTGTTCGGGAAACGTTTAGTTACTAACTTACTATACTAGTGCGTAGAATTAGGCTTAAACGAGTCTAAACAGTAGTAAATACCTTGTTTGGATGAATGCTACTTACTATTCGACTAAAATACTATCATAATGCGAACAAGGCTTAAGTTTGGATGGATGGAGTTTAAAGGTTTTTTCAATTCTGGAAGAAGACATAGGTTACTAAGTTTTTTTTTTAATTCAGCATAGGTGAGATGCGGTCAACAGTTAGTCTATACTAATATAAAGAAATAACACAAAAACTACTGGGCTGATTTCAAAAAATTCTTTCACCATTAGAAAGCTACATTATCCCCGAGTAACATAGGCTATATTATTTAATTCCATGTTGACAAAGTCAATAGACCACTTTTAAACAATACCATGGAGGTTTCTTATGTTAGCGTTTAAGACATATATCTTTTCATGTGATAATTTTTTTTTTAAATCTAGTTTATGTATTTCTTTTTCCACAGCTGTAAAGATGGACACCCAGCGGAGGATTCGTCTGACGGCTGGGTGCCCTTCATGGAAGCTGAGGATGTTATCATCTGGCGCAAGGAATACAAACTTGGACAAGGACTGTACGCTTATAAAGGTATATATATCTTGGATGGTGTTATCCTTATCCTTACATAGTATAAAACAATAACGCTTTTTTATGTTTGTCCCTATATATGCTTCAATCTTTAAAACTACGCAACGGATTTTGATTCATTGAAAAGTTTTTTTGAAAATTATAAATTCTTAAATGGCATTGTCAATTATTCATTCTGAAAAGCATTTATTCCAATTTTCAAGCAATTCTGAAGACGGAATCACATTGTTCCATATGAACTTTGGACCCTTAGGATGTGAATTTCGTCAAATCCTTTCATAGAGCTTGCCTACGTGATACCCAAAGAGAAATTATACATAGAGGGAGCGCTCCATACTAATTTGACGTTAAAAAGCGTGCCAAGAAAGAAATTATAAAAAAAAAAACTTGCTAGTATCATGAAAAAATTTTCCAAGTTTGGGAAATTGATTTATTTTTTAAACTTTTTTAAAGAAACAGTAGAATAAACTAAAACATTCATAAAAATGTTAATTATCGTTTTTTATTATTATTATTTTATTTAAAACAATTTAAATCCAAAAATTTTTTAACAAAGGCTATTTTTGTTTAGCTTTTAGCTTTTTAAAAATGTCTCTATTACTTACAATATTAAACTTTAGTAAATACTATGAAATAAAATTTAAATTTGAGAAAAAAGGTTACATTCGGTCGACTTTTTATGTCGGCAAATGTAATTTAGAGGTCAACACTAGGGGAAATCTCCCAACGTGAGACTTCCGGAGGTCAAAGATAATGTCTCACTTTTAGGCTTTAAGTGTTCCATCTACAGTATAATATATCTTTGAATTACACTTTATAATTTTGCCAGAGCACAGTACAAACAGTAGTAGGAAAACAATGTATACTTCCTTGTTATCATAGAATACATAATTAGATGCTATAAAGTTTCCATTTGACCTTCAAAATAATATATCTTGCCTTCATACATTGCAACATTATGTCATAGTGATTAATATTATTATGTAACTCATCCAAGCAAAGCTATATATAGGTCTACAAGGATATTATGACACTCGGAAAATCTGTGAATTAACAATGTCATCTTGACAGCGTCACATTTTAACCAATCAGGCAGCTACCCGCGATAATGTTGCCATTTTATAAATACTAAATGCCAGAATAAATCGCGTGCTATGTAATTTAATTTGCTTTTATTAATATCTCGGTTATGATTATGCTTACATGAGATTATTCGAGCCGAACATAATTATACTAAAAAATATGATTTTTACCAAGGATATATTATACTGTAGATGGAACACTCGAAGCCTAAAAGTGAGACATTTTCTTTGACCCCCGGCGTCTTCCCTAGAGAAATTTCCCCTGGTGTTGATCTAAATTACATTTGCCGACATAAAAAGTCGACCGAATGTAACCTCTTTATTCAAATTTAAATTGTATTTCATAGTATTTACTAAAGTTTAATATTATAATTAATCAAGACTTTTTTAAAACGCTAATTAAAATTTTATAACAACCATAAAACAAAAAAGTCTTTATTAAAAATTGTTTAGATTTAAATTGTTTTAAATAATATAATAATAATGAAAAACGATAATTAAGATTTTAATGAATGTTTTAGTTTATTCTATTGTTTATTTTAAAAATAACCAACACACATTTTCCCAAACATGGGATTTTTTTTCATAGTACTGGAAAGATTGTTCTTTTTTTAATATTTTTTTCGCGGCACGCATTTTAACGTCAAATTACTATGGAGCGCTCCCTCTATGTATAATAACTCTTTGATTGCAACATTATGTCATAGTGATTAATATTATTATGTAACTTAACCAAACAAAGCTATATACTATGTATTTACATATCAAGTACATATAACAGCGACGCTTTGTGCACAGATACATAAAATACATTTGTTCCATCTCAACTCTTAAGCCTTGTACGCATTAGGATAGTATATTAGTCTAGTAGCAAGTGATTTAGTTACTTAAGGAACATTTTAGTAGATTAGTAAATCCTTCCTTCGGATACTTTCTATTGGACTAAGATATTATCCTAATACGAACAATGTTTTAGCGCGCATTGAATAAGCGCTCGTGTGAATATAGTAAGTATGGTTCATTTTCTTTTGTATGGGGTTTTTTGAGGTTTATAATTTTTCACACGAGTTCATCTTCTTTACGTCTTTTTTTATATTAAAAAGTGGCAAACGAGCAAGATGCCACTTGGATTCGCTGAAATAGCGAAGCAACCGCTGTTCATAGACATCTGCAATTGCAGATGCGTTGCCTACCCTTAATCATCGGAGGAGACCCACAGCAAAAGGATAATTCCTCTTCCTATGCGTCCCCTCCCCCGAAAAATCCACTTCCCCTTCCCATCATTTCTTTCTAAGAAAAGGATAGGAAGGAAAAGTGGATTAAAATGAGGCCGTCTTCACCTTCCCAGTATACGGTCGATACCCTGAAGTAAGTGCGCGTGACTTCGCCGCGGTGCAACTGGACGGTGCGTACAGACGGGCGTGGGACGCGGCGGTGGCCGCGCTGGCGGTGGTGCAGCGACACGCGCTCGGCGTGCCCGGGCAGGCGGTGCTGCATTGGGAGGTGTTGTGGCCGGTGAGAAACATATACCACTCTGTTAACCCTTAAGCCTTGGGTAGGATAGTATTTTAGTCGAGTACCAAGTAGCAAGCATCCGAACGATGAATTTACTAATGTACTATACTAAAATGTTTCTAAATTACTTGCTATTTCACTAAAATACTGGCCTAATACGAACAAAGCTTTCAGCCTTAAACACACCAGGATAGTATTTTAGTCGAGTAGTGAGTAATTTAGTAACTAAACTTGTCCGAACAGCAACATTTTAGTAGAGTAGTTAGTAAATCCTTTGTTGGGATACTTGCTATTCGATTAAAATACTATCCTAATAAGATCAACTCTTTAAACCTTGAACACACCAAGATAGTATTTGAGTTGAGTAGCGCGTAATTTAGTAACTAAACGTGTCCGAACAGCAATTTTAGTAGAGTAGTTAAGTTACTACTCGACTGATATATTATCCTAATACGAACAAGGCTTAATAGAGAAAAAAACGCTTTGTTTACGTATTTGGTCTCATTCAATATTTAATTAGGTTTTTTATGCTTTAATACTTCATTTTTTCAAAGAATAACATTTTTTTTTAATTTCAGAGATTATTCGCGAATCGAGATTACGTTTATCTTAGAAGACATAAAGAATTCGATGCCATCAACGAAATAACGAACAACTGTGGTGAAGAAGATGTTAAAATGAGTGCTAGTGAAAGTAACAAAATAAATAATAAAGTGTATGTAATTGTGTCGAAATCTTGTGAACATCCTGACGTCCCGGAGACCAGGCATGCCATCAGAGTGCTGGAGTACTGGAGTCATATGGTTGTTAAAACTGTACAAGGTTCGGATAAGGTGAGATAAACTAACTAGCTTATGTCTAGGCTTTCCTTGTTTCGTCTGACGAGTGTGCTGCCGGAGGCCGCATTTTAATCCACTTTCCTTTCCTATCCTTTTCTTATAAGGAAATGATGGGAAGGGGAAGTGGATTGACGGAGGAGGGGACGCATAGGAAGAGGTATTACCCTCTTGCTGTGCGTCTCCTTCTTTGTAGATTAAGGGTAGGCAACGCATCTGCAATTGCAGATGTCTATGGGCAGCAGTCGCTTCGCTTTTTCAGCGTATTCAGGTGAGCGCTTGCTCGTTTGCCACTTTTTCATATAAAAAAAGGCTTTTTCTTTTTATAATACAAAGTGGCCACATGGACCGCTGCCCATAGACATCTGCAACGGATGCGTTGCCTACCCTTAATCTACAGAGGAGACACACAGCAAGAGTATAATTCCTCTTTCTATGCATCCGCTCCCCATATCCACTTTCCCTTCCCATCATTTCCTTATAAAAACGGATAGGAAGGGAAAGTGGATTAAAAATTAGTCCTCCGGCACCACACTCATCAAACGAAACACGGAATAACTTCCATTTGACGCCTGTCTTCTGTGTGGTCGTGGTATTTAACCGGGCGAGCCGGACAATACAAAGATATGCCAAACACCAAGATCTAGCCGTTTTGAAGATACCTTCTCACATCCATCTACAAGTTACTTGGATGTTCATCTAAATGGAAACGCTTATTTGACTACGCAAGAGCTTCATTAGACCGATTTCGCTAAAACCCCCGAGCCACCGACGCTCTAATCTATAGTATAATACCTGTTGTGCGCGACTTTGCCCGCGTGGAATTACATAATATAGCCTATGTTACTCGGGGATAATGTAGCTTTCTGATAGTGAAAGAATTTTTGAAATCGGCCCAGTTATTGAGTTATTTCAATACATACAAAAATACAAAGTTTCTCTCTTTATCTTCTCCTTAAAGTGCCATCTTCTTGAGGTCGGCGATCATAATGGCATTCTGGACTCTGGACACCGCGGCTCTAAATAAATAACTGGTGCTTTTGTGGAACCACTGGCGTCGTTTCTTAAGCCATGATGTTCTTCTTCGTCCCACGCCTCGTTTTCCTTGAATTTTGCCTTGGACGATGAGCTGCAGCAGTTCATATGCTCGTCATTATGGCCTAAATATTCTCTCTTTATAATATTAGTCTATAGTATAATATATCTTTGTACTGTAGCCTGGTATGGAATTCGTATTAACGTATTACGATGAGCCGGCTCGGGGTGGTATGCCGGCCGGTGTCGCCGCATGGGCGACAGGGCGCGCGGCGCCCGGCTACCTGGCGCGCATGCGCATCGCCGCCACACAGTACCGCAGCTGGGCGAACACAACTCCGCAACATCATCAGGTAAGAAGAATATAACCTATGTTACTCGGGGATAATGTAGCTTTTAAACGGTGAAAGAATTTTTAAAATCGGGCCAGTAGTTTTTAAGTTATTTCAATATATACAAAAATATAAATCATTCCACCTTATAATATTAGTATAGACTAGCTGTTTTTAGCGACTTTGTTCGCGCGGATTTAATGAATGTTACTCGGGGACAATGTAGCTTTTAAACGGTGAATGAATTTGATCCAGTCGTTTTTGAATTATTTCAATACATAGAAAATTTAAAATTATAACAACATCTTAAATAAGACCACTCTTAAATTCCAAATTCCATACATATTTAAACGTGTATTAAATTTAAAGCAGCACTTACAATATTCCATTTAGATTTCGACCGTAAAGCCTTGTTCGAACCAGGATAGTATTTGAGTTGAGTAGCAAGCATCCAAACAAATTGTTAACTAGACTATTTAACTAAAATGCCGCTGTTCGGACACGTTTAATTACTTGCTACTCGACTGTAATACTATCCTGGTACAAGACTAAAATTTACTTCAATAGCATATTGTTGTTTTTGCTGAAAAAAATAAATTGTGATATTCCAGGAGATGCCAGACTTCACCCCCTTCGACCCTGAGCTGGTAGATGAGCAGCAGAAGGACGCAAGCACGCAGATCAGCGAACAAGACATGGAGGTAATACGTACAAACTAGCTGTAGGCCGTGACTCCGTCTGCTCAAAACTGAAAAAAAAAACATAGTAAGTAGCCTATGTAGTCTTCCAGACTGTTCTACATCTATGACCAATATTCAGATCTTTTCAGACGTTTTGACAGTGGTAGAGCCCGCTTTAACATCTTCGCACTAATTGTCCGGCTCGCCCGGAGACATACCACACACACAGAAGACAGGCGTCAAATGGAAGCTATTCAGTGTTTCGTCTGATGAGTGTGGTGCCGGAGGACTCATTTTAGTTCACTTTCCCTTCCTATCATTTTCTTATAAGGGAATGATGGGAAGGGAAAGTGGATTTGGCGGGAAGGGGACGCATAGGAAGAGGAATTATTCTTTTGCTGTGCGTGTCCTCCGTAGATCAAGAGTAGGCAACGCATCTGAAATGGCAGATGTCTATGGGCAGCGATCGCTTCGCTATTTCAGCGAATCAGGGTGGCCCGCTTGCTTGTTTGCCACTTTATAATATAAAAAAGACGTTTTGAAGATAATTATAGACACACATCCATTGTAACTTTTACTTTTATAATATTAGTCAAATTATTAAATACTAGTTATTTCTCGCGACTTTGTCTGCGCGGAATAAAAATAATATAACCTATGTTACTCGGGGATAATGTAGCTTTCTATGAGTGAAAGAATTTTTGAAATCGGTCTAGTTATTGAGTTATTTTAATATACAAAAACATAACGTTTCTCTCTTTATAATTTTACTAGTGACCCCAGCTTCGCACGGATGCAATGCTGGTACTAAATACACTACAAAAATACGTCAAATTAGAAATCTTAAAAATATCAGTATTTGTCCACTATTTAAGAAGGCTATACATATAAATCTTCCTCTTCAATCACTCTATTTAAAACCGCATCAAAATCCGTTGCGTAGTTTTAAAGCATATATAGATATAGGGACAGAGAAAGCGACTTTGTTTTATACTTTTTATTAAATATTCCAGTCATCAAAACAAGGTCCTGAAATGGAAAATAATACCACAAGAGATCAAAGTACGCAAACAGAAGAAATAAATGATAATTCACTTGAAGAAATCAAAGAGAAATGTATAGAAGTTGTACAGAATGATGAAATAAAAGAAAAAGAGGATGAGAAAAATAACGAAATAATTGAAGCGCCTGTCAAAAAAGATACAGCAAAGGTACGTAAATGTAAAGTTAGTATTTTATATTATAAGTTATATACAGAACTAGTGGTCGCCAATTGGTCCGCGTGAAACGTTTACAAATTAAATTTGAAAAAGTAATGGAAACCCCTAACCAAAATTACATGTTTCTATGACTTCATTCCAACTTTGGACCCCTATTTCGGACCCTTAGGGGTTGAATTTCTTAAAACCCTTTCTTATTGCAAACCTAGATAGTAACAGTAACCTCTATACAAAATTTCAGGTCTCTAGACCTAGTAGTTTTAGCTGTGTGTTGATTTTAAGATTTCTGTCTACTCTTTTATATAAAGAAAGATTGAAGGTATCTACAATGTTTTAAATAGTTTTGATTATAAGAAATCCATATTTAAAACCATGCTATTAAAATAATAAGTTTTATAACACTCAAAAACTATTAAACTAATTTTAAAAATCTTTTACTAATAGAAAACTGTATCAGCGAGAAGCGAAGAAAATTGAACGAAGTAAAAGCAATTTTTCCTTAACAGTAAAAATTAAAATATTTATATTGTAACTAGTCAAACCTGTATAAACGAGTCATTCTATAATCCCGACGGACAAACTTCACGAGCCAAAAACCTAATTAGAAACCTCGATAAACGAGACAAATATCGCGGTCCATTGTACTCCCTTATACAGGTTCGACTGTATTTATAGTTGAGTATACTTTGAGTATTTAAAAGTAGAAAAAAAATTGGTTGCCTGTAAAGTCGGTACACGGGCGAAAGTTTTACGTGACAACGACTTTGAGTGGTAAAATAGTTTTAATGTGAATATTCATTCGTATAGTAGGAAGAAGGATGAAATAATAGTAACAATTTAAAACATTTATTTATACAAAGAATTATATTTAAAACATTAATTTATACAAAGAATCTCGCACTGAATTTCATATTAACAAAATTTCATTTTTACCTTTACACATACATACGTATTTATATGCTGACGATGCTTTGCCACAGTCACTCTCGCTCTGTCTCTCTCGCTCTTAGGCGGGCTAACCATGCCTCTCACTCGCCCTCATTGTGAGCGCATAACAGCGGAGCGTAACGCAGTTTCTTGAAGTGTCACCCGGCAAACCAATTTATAAGACGTTGTCACGTCAAAATCTTTTAAAATGTACTATTTTATAGTATTTAGTAATTATTGTAGTATTTTCTAAACTAAATATATATGAGTTCAGTCAAACTTGGATAAACGAGTCATTTTATAGGTCCGAGCTACCTCCATAAGTCAGAAACCGACGCTCTTAGGTGAAGGAAAACATCGTGATGTCTGCACATATCGGCGAAGAAATTCAAAGATATGTGTATTCACGCAAAATACGCGCTAGTCGTGGAGTGAAGGAAAAATGGAGCCCATCATGGGTCGAAACCTTTAACCTTTTTTTTTTAAGCCAGAAACTCAGTGGTAGAGCCCGCTTTAATTATCCCACGAATAGTCCATATCGCTCTGACAGCACACACAGAACACGCGGGTAATGGACACCTATTCCCTCTACACTCTACACACTGTGCTGCCGGAGGACTCACTCTAATCCACTTTCCCTTCCCATCCTTTTCTTATAAGGAAATGATGGAAAGGGGAAGTGCATTTGGCAGGGGAGGAGACCTATAAGAAGAGGTATTATCCTCTTGCTGTGCGTCTCCTCCGTAGATTAAAGGTAGGCAACGCATCTGCAATTGCAGATGTCTATGGGCAGTCGTTTGCCACTTTATAATACTAAAAAAAACTCGGATTAGAGAAAAACCTCTATAAAGTCTTGTACGCATTAGCATAGTATTTTAGTCGAGTAGCAAGTAGCAAGACGGAACAAAGGATTTACTAATCTATTCTACTAAAATGTTGCTGTTCGGACACGTTTAGTTACTAAATTACTACCCTAGTGCGTAGATTTAGGCTTAAACGAGTCCGAACAGTAGTAAATCCTTTGTTCGGATAAATGCTACTTGCTACTCGACTAAAATACTATCCTGGTGCGAACAAGGCTTAAGCGTCCCTTTGACTCGCTTATCCAAGTTTGTCTGTATATGAATGCTCGTTAGTAATATTATTTTTTTTATGTTTCAGGACAAAACAGAGATAGAAGAAAATAACGGTAGTTGGTGGAGATATCTTTATCCATTTTATTATTTTGTATAAAAAGCGTTAATATCTCAGGTTTAGCTCTTCAATTGTAATGCAGGTCACGAGTTCGAATCCCGTCATACCAATGTGTTTCATATGTACATATTTACCCGACTCTCTTAAGCCTTTTTCGCACCAGTATAGTATTTTAGTCGAGTAGCAAGTAGCATTTATCCGAACAAAGGATTTACTTCTGTTCGGACTCGTTTAAGCCTAAACCTACGCACTAGAATAGTAATTTAGTAACTAAACGTTTCCGAACAGCTACATTTTAGTAGAATAGATTAGTAAATCCTTTGTTCGGATAAATGCTACTTGCTACTCAACTAAAACACTATCCTAGTGCGTACAAGGCTTTATAGAGGTTTCTCGCTAATACAGTGACACTGACGGCGCGAGCCCGGACGGGACGCGGTGTAGTGTGAGTCATCAAACGTACGTCAGATAATTTTGTTGCATTATTTTTAGTATAAGTGACTTTATTAAGTGAAAAAATGTTTTTTTTTCCTTATGTGTTATTGTAGGGTACTTGTTAAAATGTTATGTGGGTATGTAATTAATTGAAGCCAGCTTAAGTGTCGTTTATTTCGGTGTAGGTGCCGACTACAGACCCGTCGGGGGTCCTTCATCAGGGTGAGTGGATTATCGGGCTTTTGACNCCCCGACGGGTCTGTAGTCGGCACCTACACCGAAATAAATGTGACTTAAGTTGTGTTTTCAATTCATTAGTGTAAAATGTCTCACGAAAGTTTTAATAAATTTATGTGGATGTCTATTATGAATTGTTTTTTTTAATATTTCGAGATGAAATTAGTATGAGATATGTATATTAAAGGCTTCTAGTGTTTTTGCCCGACTGAGTAGGGCATCTTATATGACGTAGAATAATTTTGACCGATTTCCAAAGGTACAGAGGGCTTCCCAAAGTTTTCGATTGGCGATATCGCTGATGGAATCGACCAAAAATAATAAAACCGACAATGACTGGTCATGTGCTTGTCACGTGTGAGATATCGAACGTCATTGTCAGTTCCATACATTTTTGATGTTCGCTATAGAATCGCTTCTTAGCGAATGTACTTGTGGTAACCACCCCAGGATAGTATTTTAGTAGAGTAGCAAGTAGCAAGTATTCGAAATGATTTACTAATCTACTCGTCTAAAATGTTGTTCGGACACGTTTAATTACTAAAAAAAGCTACTCGTTTAAAATACTATCCTGGTGCGAACAAGGCTTAAGTCAGAAAGAAACAATGTAATCTATCTATAGAGATTAGTGTACTAATGCCCAAAATACATTCGCTACGAAGCAAATCTACAGCGAACGTCAAAAATGTATGAAACTGACATTGACGTTCGATAACACGTGACAATCACATGATTTTATCGAATGTCAATTTCATACATTTTTGTCGATTCCATAAGCGATATCGCCGAACGAAAAGTATTTTCGGTAGCTTCGCAGTTATATTATAAACTGACGGTACGAATCTATCGGTGTAAAATTAGAGAACAATATTATTGCTATTTAGTAGCATTTAAGTCCATTTTGCAGTAGATGCTTACAATTTTAACAATGTTTTATGAAATACAGTCGAAACATGGATAATAGAGTCATTCTATGGTCCCGACGAGCTACCTCCATAAGCGAGACACACAGATTAGAGAGAAACCGCTATAAGCGAGATTAATATCTCGGTCCTTTAGACTCTGCGTATCCAGGTCCGACTGTATTTCCTAAAATTAGGGCGTTTATTAGTGGAAAAAATTAGTAATAATAGTAGTCTAGTCGATAATATACAAGTTTGTTAAGTTTAGCAAAAACTAAATGCCTAATGCCTTGTACGCACTAGGATATTTTTATCGAGTAGCGAGTAATTTAGTAAGTAAACATGTCCGAACAGCGATATTTTAGTAGTGTAATTATTAAATACTTTGTTGGGACACTTGCTACACGACTAAAATACTATCCTGGTGCGAACAAGACCACGCGATTTAAGTTTCCGTTTAAAATATTTTTAGTCTGTGACTACCCCTTTTTGTGTACAAAATAGATGTAAATAAATAACATTGTTATGCGGATAATGTAATTATTGTTATTAAATCGTTTTTTTTGAAGAAATTTGACCTTTTATTTAATAGTTCTTGTCAATGTAATGCCTTGTACGCTCTAGGACAGTATTTTGGTCGAGTAGCAAGTAGCAAGTATCCGATCAAAGGATTTACTAATCTATTCTACTAAAACGTTGCTGTTCGGACACGTTTAGTTACTAAATTACTACCCTAGTGCGTAGGTTTAGGCTTAAACGAGTCCGAACAGTAGTAAATACTTTGTTCGGATAAATGCTACTTGCTACTCGACTAAAATACTATCCTCATGCGAACAAGGCTTTAGTGCTGAGATTCTCTGCGAAGAGTCGAACTTTCTCGCACTATAGTCTGTGTAGTGTTTCGAGTTATTTTTTATATTGTTTTATTTTATATTGTTGCGGCGCATCACTAGTTATGACTAGTGACATAT
>QDHC01001931.1:507527-541441 GCA_013186455.1 Papilio dardanus tibullus | reverse complement strand
GCGGACACGTCCGTTCGCCACAGCAGTCTGAAGCGGAGTGTGTGAAACTTTTTGTGTGGATAGATGTTAAAAAGAATAATAATAAAGCAACTGGAGGAGGCTTTTAACCGCAAAGCGGTCCTTACAAATATGAAAATAATAATAGTATAAAACACGTAAAGATTTCTATTTTAATTCAGGTTATTTAAGTAAATAAAACAAAATTGTTTTTGTTTATCACTGTAATAATGATAAGTTACTACTATTTTTTCTCGTTCACTTTCTAGTAATTAAAGAAAAAAAAAACTGTATAAATGAACAGTGTATGTATGTTTCTGTAAATGTATTGTAATTTAGAGAGTGATAAAAAACCTAATAAGATACCTATTATGAAAGATTAACTTACTTATCCATTGTTTTTAAGACTTGCTATAGATTTCATTTACATTCCAGGTTTATTGTTGTAAACGTTAAAACAAAAAATGTTTTGACAATACCTAATAGTAATAAGTTGTTAAGTACTTCCTTTTTAAACATTGTAGCTTCATAGTAAATAATTAAGTACTGTAAAACTAAATATTCTAAAAATGTTTAAACTAAGATTTTTGTAATTGTAAAAATGATTGTAAGTTGTAAGGAATCATTAAAAGCTTTCATTTCATTTCATTTCATAGTGTTCTTCATCATTAGCAAACCAGTGATATAAAAGTAGATAGACAAGATTTCCAAAGCGAAAATTTAAAAGCTGAAAGTTTTCTGTGCTGCCTTATGGGTTTAACAATAATGCAGATTATAAAGTGCATACTAATCCAGTTAATAAGATAAATGACATTTATATTTTATATTTCCTTAGACACAACAGAGCAAAACACTTATAACAATACTTGACCAAAACGTTGTTAATGGTCTTTTACACCGTTTTTTAATAAAGGCAAACGCTTTACACGTACAGTCAAATGATTTATTACAAAAGCACAAATGTTATCGATAGACTCATATTTCTAGTAAATACTTCTGTTTACTTTCTATAGCATTAATAATTCTTGTGACGAGTCGTATTGTTTGGCGACAAGCCAAGTAATGTCTCGCCTTTGTTACAATTTCTGTCGACGACTTTCACTTCGACCTTTATTGAAAACGTTAACTATGATTGAACTTTGACATTTTATATTAAATAGATGATAGATAAATATTATTGGGTTGACGAAAGAAAGAACATCTTACAAAATCACTATATTAATCGCCGAAGCACTTTCCAACACTTTACAACGTACTTATAAGTAACATAACATTTTCCCTCTCCACATCAGAAGAGAACACGAAAATGTGTGAATGAATTTTCATGCACACATACGGACAATAATTGAGGAAGTACGTTCAAGCAATTCTTTGAGGAAATCAGAAATATGACAATAATAGAAGATATATTAGACGGACAAGATGATATGAAAAGGAAAATAATATTAACGAATATTATTTGAAACCTATTTGTAGATGAGTTAATATGTTTAACCCCAAATACAATAGAAATTTCTAGAAAAAAATCTGAATTATCTTTTACGTCCTAAGTTTAAAATTTTAATTATTCTTGTCTTACTCCTTCACATCTCGAAAGTCGAACGCGGCAAAAATTTTTAATTTCCTTCTAAAGAGTCGCCTTTAAGAGCAAACTACAGCAGTGTCAATTAATCAGTAAAGTTTGCCTGAAAATAACGTTCAAAGTAATAAAAGTTTAGTGACGTAATTAGGAAAAACCTTTAAAATGCAGCGTTGCATTTTAACAGAGCCAAAAACATCCATAGACCTAAATAACAATGTACCACGATAATGTGTCATATTTTAATTTTACTATGAGCTATTTTGCCTTGAACTGCTGCAGAAGACATGCGTGAAATGGAAACAATTCCGCGTTTCGTCTCATGAGTGTGGGGACAGAGGCCTACTTTTAGTCCACTCTCCCTTCCTATCCTTTTCTTATAAGGAAATGATGGAAAGCGGAAGTGGATTAGCAGGGGAGGAAACGCATAGGAATAGGTATTATCCTTTTACTTTGCGTCTCCACCTCTGTAGATTAAGGGTAGGCAACGCATTTGAAATTGCAGATGTCTATGGGCAGCGGTCATTTCGCTTTTTCAGCGAATCCAGGTGATCGCTTGCTCATTTGCCACTATGTAAAATAAAAAAAAAACTATTCATATAAGGCATTGTTTATTCTAAGCCCTACCAATATTAATACATTTATCAACATAATATCTCATATGTGTAGAGTACTTAGTATTAATAATGTTACATCAGTAGTCTTGTGTAAAGTAAAGCCTCCCTCGTTAGCTTTTATGAGGTAAATAAAGCACTTTTCCGCAATATGGATTATGAAAGGTCAGTATGGTCGAACTAACATCGTTATGGTTTATTCAGATACCCTCTTTTATTAAGTATCTTAGTAACCAAAATACTAGTAATATTACTACGCAACAGTTCTTATGTTAGTCTGATCAATTTTAAGACTAGCTGTTGTTTGCGCCTTCGTCGTAATTAAATAATATAGCCTATGTTACTTAGGAATAATGTAGCTTTCTAATGGTGAAAGAGTTTTTGGAATTGGCGCAGTATTTCTTGAGTTATTTCAATACAAAGTTTTTCTCTTTATAATAATAGTATAGATTTTTATCTTTGAGACTTGTATATGGGAAAAAACCACTTAAAAAATGTTTATACTTTCGGCTTCACAAAAATCACACCTCTCTGACTTTAGGTACGAACAATTACAACACAACTTAAAGAAGGTAGGCTTACTTGTCATGTATCAGTCATAATAAGTCACATGTCACATAAAATATAGGTCGACTCTATTTCATTGTAACACATTATTACATTACAATATGGTAAAGCGATAATATCGTCACCAGTTATGACAGTCGTAACAACAAAATAAAACTTTCATAGTAAGTTATGTTTATGACAACATTCAATTTTATTATGTAGTTAACATCATTTTTTAATACTATAATGCTGACATATTCCCCATTGGTTAGAACAATATGTATTAATTCCCCATATGTCTAATGTCACAAGCACTTACCTTTTATTAAGATGGCTAGCTGTCGCCAGCGAATACGACTGAACGAAATAAAAGCTTAGTAAGTAGCTTATGTGTTATTTCAGATTATGTTCTACATATTTGCAAAATTTCATCGCGATCTGTTCAGTTGTTGTGGAGATTTTTGTAACTTTTTGGTGTAACATCGTATTGGAATTGTATGTGTCGATGTTATATTTGGTAATTAAATAAATAAAAAAATATATCTTCGAAGAAAGATCCATCATCATCATGATCACCAGCTCAGTATAGGTTCCCACCGAGGGGCGCAGAGCCTTCTCCCTAAAGGGTGACTTGGTCATAGTCAACCATACAAGCTTTCACATTTATTATATTAGTAAGATTAAATTTATTAAATATAGAGCTATAAATCGCAAGAAGGGTAAATGTATACATAAATAAAATGTACAAATCATCGTTCATGCATACTATAAGCGAACCACGCTACCATTACCTAAGCACAATATTTCTCTCAACGATGACACTGAAATACAGATTTACGGTAACGTAGCGGAGATAAACACGTTTATAGCACTTTGTACGATAACAAGATGAAAGATGCTCGTAAAATCAAACAAAAGAAAGTAGTGTTTTCATATTACGACGTAAAAACAACAAATGTAATGTTAAAGTTACCACACTGTTCTCAGTTTTGCCTGCACACGTCAGTAACTGCGCAATAGAACTGTACAATTGAAACTGAGCGTCCGTAGCCGGATGTTCTCCTAGGGTCGTTAAGTTATCCATCTTAGTGTAGCTTTTATATGTTAAATACACTAAGGCTCTACTGAGTTTTAATCTTATTACGTCTATAATTTTTTATTTTATACATTTTAACAATAACTAATATAAAGTAAATTGAAACGAAGTCAATTGTCATTGAAACAATTTCTATGTAGATTATACTAATAAAGTTTTATTGAGTAATTTTAGTTTATTGTTAAAGTTTTTATTAGATATATGTTGATTGCCAGATACATTAAGATATTCAGACGTCAAGGTTTCTATTATTTTCTACTGTTAATTAACTTTAGCGAGTTTAATTAACTTTCAGTATTCAGAGTATTTATTAAAATTACAATAGTCAGCTTCGAGGCGTTTTTAGTTTAATGAAATTAATAAAGATAGAGTATTTAATCTCTATGTGCTTTAATTGACAAACTAACAAGTAATAAGACAACAAGACAATGCCGTTCGAATCCTTGCACGTGACAAGCACATGACTGGTCGAATGTCATTGTCAGTTTCATACATTTTTGTTGATTCCATCAGTGATATCGCCAATCAAAAAGTACTTTGGGTAGCCCCCAGAGATGTATAGAACTGACAATGACGTTCGATATCTCGCACGTGACAAGCACATGACTTATCGAATGTTATTGCCAGTTTCATACATTTATGTGGATTCCATGAGCGATATCGACAATCGAAAGATACTTTGGATTAGTCCAGAGATATCTTAAGGCAATGCGATGTGGAAAGTTATTTCGAAATTGTTTATGGTATGCCAATCATCAAAATTGTTTGGACGGAATTTAGCTTATTGTATATGTTGAGATCAAATTAATTGCGTAGATCAAAGAGATATTTGCATTATGTCTGATTAAAATTATTGAATGTACAAACGGTACGGGATCATTCAAATATTGTCCAATTAAATGAAATGGATTTGTATTTTCAATAGTATGATCTGAATTAATTCAATCCCTTTGATGAAATATTTGAAATAAATTAAATTTAATAAATTCTGTTTTTCGATTTTAATATGTACATATTTACCTGACGAACTTAGGTGAAGGAAAACATAATGATGCAACATGCACATATCGGAAAAGAAATTCAAAGATATGTGTATTCACGCAAAATACGCGCTAGTTGTGGATTTGCGGAAAACGGAACCCATCATGGGTCGAACCTTACCTTACCTTTAAATTATATTTAATCTTTGCATAATTTATTGACTACAAAATAACTTTTCACAAGTAACCCTTGTTATATGAGCTTTCAAAGCATATAATAATTAAACGACTTAAGTGAGAATGAGTGCAAAAATACAATTAAATCCTCTATCGAGAAAAAACGAAATGACTTTCCGAACAACCTTATAGTTAGACAAAACAGTTACTTGAATTTTTAACCGACTTCCAACAGAAGGAGGTTATCAAGTCAATGAGTTTTTTTTTTTTATGTATGTTCGGACGTCGAGCAGCGAGTTCTGAACCGATTTACGTGATTCTTTTTTTGCTCGATGCAAAATGGCTGCCATTTGGTCCCATATTTACGTTTAAAAAAAACTATTTAGTAGTTTTTGAGTTATTTTTAATAAACATGAAAAAAAAATGGGACTTTTTTGCTTTCTCGGCTTACGTAGCGTAAACTATAGGTCCTATGAAAATTTAGGTATCACTAGATTGTAGCTCTTTAAATGTGCTAATTTAAAGTCCGCGATGGCATATATCTATCTTTTATGGTTTTCTCACAAAAAACATTTTTTCATAAGAAAATTTTACTCGACTTTGGACGCTATTATTAGAATTCCCTATGAATCCTTATCCAAATAAATATGTTCAACATCAAGATAATTTAATGCAGATTATAATTGATCTTTGAAGGTAATCATTTTGACCAATACTTTAGAAGATATGAAGGTTTTAAACCACGCGGAACGTGAAAAATGACAAAAACGTTCCAAATTGAGCGAGACAAGTGTTTTCTTGCCGTATACAGCCTTAACTATAAGACTTACATAAAAATTAAAATGTGCGCTCAATAGATTACGAAATTGGCTACATAGTTGTCTTTGGTGGCATTTATCTATAATCTATGATTGCATCACAATAATATTTTTTTTCTCAAAAAAAAATCAATTAAAATGCATTTTGCAAGTTACGACGCTATTATTTCGTATTCGGTATGAATCCTTATCCAAATAAATATGATTTTGCGTTAGAGTATTAAACGTAGATTATAATTGCCCTTTACAGTATAAGATTCTGACCAATTGTTTAGAAGATATTACATAATTAAAACAAACTAAGCGCGTTCGAAAATGCAACAGAAGCGCGCGGGCGCATAGAAATACTTATATGCTCGCGGCGATGTAATATGTTTGTTATAATAGTATTTACACGACATATCTTTCTTGACTATTGTATATAATTAAATTAAGATATAATAATTGTTGTCTTGTAGGCCAATCAGATAAGGATGGCCGCAATATGAGTACATATTAAGTATTTTGTTATAAATAACTGCGCTGACGAAGTCTCCCGTAACAACTAGTACTCGTATTAAATAGCTTTAATTTGTTTATTTCACATTTCGTAGTTATAATTTTTAAAATAAACTATTTATTTCATATATTAAGATAATAAAACACAACGGAATGTTATAATGTATATGGTGTGATAGAAAAATTCTACTGTAGTTTACAGAACAGCCTATTAAAGACACTAAAAAGCTTAAAATAAAATAAAAAAAACTGCGTTTAAAAAAACCGCCTTCCAAAACCAAAAAAAAAACATATTTAAATAAAAAAAATAAAAAAACTAAAAAGTACAAAATAACGTAGTATAGAATAAATTAATTTTATACACCTCTTATGCAAACCATTCAGACCTTTAATATTAATAAAATACTATTATTTGTGAGCTATATCTATTTATTGATAGGTTTGAAGGCGGAGCCAAGCCTTAAACAAAATAAAACGTACTATTATATACAGCTTACTTACTGTAATACAATTTGTATACTAGAGATTAGCCAACGTGAACAAACCTAACTCACAGCGCGTGTAGGTGTTATGTATCCCTATGATATTTCGCTTGGCTCCGACCTCAAACCTATCAATAAATAGATATAGCTCACAAATAATAGTATTTTATTAATATTAAAGGTCTGAATGGTTTGCATAAGAGGTGTATAAAATTAATTTATTCTATACTACGTTATTTTGTACTTTTTAGTTTTTTTATTTTTTTTATTTAAATATGTTTTTTTTTTGGTTTTGGAAGGCGGTTTTTTAAACGCAGTTTTTTTCAAGTATCCAAAGCAAGAGTGAAATGTAGATTTAAGAAATATTTTCGACGCATATAAGCTATTTTGTACAGTATCAAGATTGTGGGAAAAGGAACGTGTCTCTCCGTAGGCGATGGTCTTATGTCACTTTATACAACGTGCACTTTTGGTAACGAAATAAAGAAACTTGTCTTGTGAAATTATTGTATCTGATTATTTCTATCCTGTATGCTGTATGCCAAGAAAGACCTGACAAAGATATTGATGAAAATTGTATACCGAAATAAGTAAAAGACAGCGTTTTTAATTATTTCTCGTCGTCGCAAAAATAATACAGTAGCAGCAATAATTCAATGTTACTCAAATTCAATTAAAGAGGTAGAATTTCTATTAAATAAATAGAATTTACTGCTATTTTCGATGTCATAAATTTTCCCGACCACTAAAATTTATTGGATTATTCGCCATGCTTATCTTTCGCTACATTTCTCAAAGTAGCTTACTCGTAAACTGAGTGCTTTCAAAACTTAAAAGCCAGTTTTAAAATTCATATAAATTGAGTTTAAATATACTGAAAATTCTTCAATTAATTGTTAACGATATTAAATTACTTACCACATTCTATTATATCTTATATCTATACAATGGTTAAATTAGTGCGTCTGTATGTATAAAGAGTACTCTCGTTTCGGGTAATCTTCGAAACAGATAAGCCGATTTTGATAATGAAAGGAAGGTAGCTGATGAGATAAAGGCTATGTTTATCTATTAAATAGTTAAATCTTTAACTGTAAATATCTATAAAGCCTTGTACGCACAAGGATAGTATTTTAGTCGAGTAGCAAGTAGCAAAGGATTTACTAATCTATTCTACTAAAATGTTGCTGTTCGGACACGTTTAGTTAGTAAATTACTACCCTAGTGCCTAGGTTTAACCTTAAACGAGTCCGAACAGTAGTAAATCCTTTGTTCCGCTAAATGCTACGAGTACTTACTACTCGACTAAAATACTATCCTGGTGCGAACAAGGCTTAAGATAAAATAGTTTCCAGCTGTGCTCTCGTTGACTATTAATCTGTATCGAGTTAATGGTGCACACGGCATCAAAATGAAAACAAGATTTAATGATTTACGGTTCAATATAGAAAGCTAATGGACGAACAGCGAATACATAAATTACACTTGACACGTTTTATGAAACTCCAAGTATAAAGTATTATATTTGTGTTATGTTCCGAGAAGATTTCGTAAATAGCGTCTGATGAGAGTACTCGGCGTTTCTTTCATGTATATTTTATCCTAACATAATATTCACGAATCAGTGTGACTTGTGATTTTGTTGAAACTCTTTAATATATTTTGAATTATCCGAGCTCCTTTACAAGTAATGGAAATATTATTAAAATATCTTTCTCAATCTGTGAATAATACTTCTAAGAATTAAATAATCTATACTTTAATATTATAAAGAGAGAAAGTTTGTATTTTTTTATGTATTGAAATAACTCAAGATCTACAGGGCCGATTTCAAAAATTCTTTCACCATTAGATAGCTATATCATCCTTGAGTAACATAGGCTATATTATTTAATTCCACGCGCACGAAGTCGCGCAGAACAGGTAGTTTAATAATAATTTGACTTTTGGTGGCAATCAAAATTCAAAATTATAATATACTTACTTAAAGTGCAAAGCCCGCTACAGAAGTTAAGTTTTAACTGTACAATTCAACTGCGTTAAAACTGATGTGTGTAGGCAAAAATGCAAACTGTACAGTTTGACATTGCAGTTCATATTGACGTGTGCACGTACATTTAAAAAAACGTAACGTCTGTACCCGGTTTAGGTAACGTTTTAGGTATTATTTCCAAACTCCTTAATAACGTGTCATTTACAAACGTTCCGATTTTTCGATTCATTCAAGTGACAGGAAGAGTTTGTTCGTGCATTCACAGCTCGAGTAGTGGCGCCCCGGTGGACATTTCAATTGGGAACCCTCTTCTGATGTCACATTATATAACGTGTTTTTTGAATTCACGTATTTATATGTGACATAGGTACTTTTTAAGTTAGTTAAAAGCACTACAAAAATGGTCATATTTAACTCACTTGACAAGTGAGTCCAATGTTATTAAAACAAATTATCATAAAGCTAGTAAGTAGAGTCTGAGATATTATGGTATTATCGCTTGTGGCTTATCATCACTACATAGTATAAAACAAAGTCCCTTTTTCTATCCCTATATCCCTATGTCCTTATGTATGCTTCTATCTTTAAAACTACGCAACGGAATTTGATGCAGTTTTTTTAATAGATAGAGTAATTAAAGAGGAAGGTTCATATGTATAACTAGTGACCCGCCCTGGCTTCGCAGGAGTGCAATTATTATTACTACGGCTGTTATATATAACGTTCACAGTTTTTCTATAGTGTATTTAGTATTGTACCCGTGCGAAGCTGGGGCGAGTCGCTAGGATATACCAAAATGACCATAGCGTAGTGTGATGTTAAATATCCTTTGTCTTTGAAGATTTTAAACCAGTATTAGACCTTGCGTTTACGTTTTATAGTAACTTTTACAAAGTACAGATAAGAAAACTGAGTCCTTGACCTCACCTAAACAGAGTAACCTCAAGGTATCGATATAAAATATCCATTTTTCACTCGGTACATCTTAAATCCCGATTGAGACAAGGGTTGGCATATCGCTGTGTAAGCGAATGATATATTTCTACCTAGAAAATCAAAACAATAGATAACCTTTATTTTAAAAGCGGTACAATTACGGCGTCATTTTATCGGCTATTCAACATTTTTATTGTACGCTGACTTTTAAAAATTACGGTAACTTTTCAATTTGTAATTCTATTTGTTCTCAACAACAAAACTCACGCCCGTAACCCAGAGGGGTAGGCAGAGACAACGGACCTCCATTTTGCTCGATCCTGACCCACCTCTCTCACTTCTTCTGCATTTATACATTGCACGCATACACGACGGTTACGCCTGCTCTTAATATGAGCTTTCTTGAGTAATTCCTCAATTTGATCAGTATAAGTCCGCCTCGGGCGACCCTGTCCAACACTGCCACTAACTTTCGCATCATAAATCTTCTTCATTAACCTGCATTCATTCATCCTTTCAACATGTCCAAACCATCTATGAATGCCTTTTTTAATAAATGTTCCAAATAGATAAAAATAAAAAAAAATGTTTGTAATATTTTTTTTATAAAATGGAAAATTAACCTCGGTTTTATCATAGGTAATAAATTATTTACAATCACGGTTCATTATTCTAACTCAATTCAAGTTGGAATTCTGCCAACCTAACAGTTACATCAACAAGTTGAGATTAACTTTGATAATTCACCTACAATCTCAAAGAAAATGTTTAATATTATCTTCGTTGGGTAATCTTCTAATATTATAAATGTTAGTTTTGATGGATGTTTGTTAGTAGGTAAGTAATCACAGCTAGTGAAGAACGAATCAAGGACAGGTTTATTTTAATGCATTTACTTTAACTATGCAACAATAGGGATCTCAAACTCTATCCTTGGTAAAAATAAAGCTTACTAAAATCCCCCTAATCTAATAACATAAAGGTATAGAAAATCAGTTAATAACTATGACTAAACAAACATAAAATATAACAAGGATCATAATGGTAGCCTAAACCCGTTGAACGATCGAAACAAGCAGGTCGTTCGCCTCGATTTGGGTCAGATATCTGGTTGCACAGCTTCTTATCTGTCGGTGATATATCATGCCGGCTGCAAACATTACCTACTTAGATAATAAGCTATAATAAACAACACTAGATAACATAAACTCTCGAGTAATATATCTCGATAAAATACCTTTCGTATCGTAACATGAAAACGTTGCTGTAAAGTAAATGCCATCTCTTGGTGCGCCTCCGAGAAAGTCAGGGGACCCACGTACCCCCGGTGAGGGTCCGCTTAGGCCACTCATTTGCAGCAGGCCTGCATTGCACGGTGCTGTCTCCGAGGAGCGTCTATGAGCGCAGCACCCTTTTAAGGGCGCTTGACACGACTCACCTGAGGCGGCCAGTGGGCGTTGCGGAAGTTACTACCGGGCCCGCGGCGCCCACAATATGGTCAAGAGAGAACAAGGTAGTTTAGTGTGGTATGTCCTTGGTCTCTTCCCGCTAGGGGAATTGAGTAGAAGAGGGAGATCCCCACATACCTGATTGTGCTCCCCCCGAGAGCACCAGGATCCAAAATGAGATTTTACCTTGGAAAAAAAGGTGGATGGCGCTGACTGGGTCGCGGTCGATTGCGAGTAGTTTCCCGGTGGCCCAGTCAACCAGCGATCGAGGGCATGAGGTGTTTTAATGGGTATGGCCGAATAAGCGAGTCCCACACTCCCTACACCACTGCACAGACCAGCGTAGGGGTGCGTAAATGCATTTCCCCTCGGATAAAAGGATAACTGCCATTTATAGTTTAGTGTTTACATGACCCCTCTATAACTGTACTTCTTGTACTAATTCAAAACAAAAATCGCCTTTAAAGTCATAACGTTGTTACTAAGACAGTCCCGAAGTTTTGGTTAAGTATGTGAAATCTACACAATGCAATTGCTTTAAAAAATACTTAATGCTTAACTTAGGGACGATTAAAGTAATCGTTAAATGACTGTCTATGTAGAAGTTATAGAGATGGAACAGCAATTATGTCTTCAACAACCAATGTTTCATTATCTCAAAATAACATTTAAAATCAAAACACAGGCACAATGGTGAAATCACAATCGATCACAATCGCCTCTCAGGAAATGAGGTTGGAGCGTGCGGTAATTCGCGGATGCCACTTCCCTACCAATGATAAACGTTATAATCGACTTCAATGTTTAAGTTCATAAAGCCTATGATCAATAATGTGGCTTCTTAAATAAGATAACGATAACAATATCTACGTTCCTTCATAATATAGAATTATGTTATGTTTTTTTCGGAAATAATTCAAAAACTATCAAATTAATAAAAAAAAATATTTTAATAATCACTTAAAAATATTGAATACAAGCTGTTATCCGCGACTTTATCCGGGAGAATTTAAAAAATATAGCTTAAGTTACTCGGGGATAGTGTAGGTTTCTAACGGTGAAAACATTTTTGAAATCGACCCAGTAGTTTTTGAGGTATTTCTATACGTACAAAAAACAAAGTTTCCCTTATTATAATATTAGTATAGATAAACTACAACAAACAATAGAAACAAACAAATTCATTTAAAAAAAATAAGAACGAAAGTGTTTTATATCTATTTCGATTTAATTAATTTACTTTCTCTAATATATTAACTTCTAGAAATCTACTAGTATAATAGTTGTATATGTATATCAAGATTATATCCAACAGCTGAGCTTTAAATGAATCTGTCGCTTAAATCCATTAAGCTCATGAGACACCGTCAGCTTCTCGCAACAAGACAGCGACGGTCCTATAATCCTAGACGAATTGCACACCCAACTTGGATGCAATACATTCTTATTTAGATTACATTTTTTTACTACATTTATCTTTTAGCCTGCATTCCCAAGGACGTTTTTTCAACGTCGACGTTAACGCTATTTTAACGATCTCTCTCTCATATTGCAAAATCAACTTTGTTTCGTTCTACCAGAGCTCTAAATGCAACGCTGCGGGATAAAAAAGCGCAACCATATGAACCGATATTAAGAAATGCATTTGTTCTATCTCAACGCTTTTTGCTTGCGTTGAAAAAACGCGTGTGAATGCGGACTAAGAATTTGGTAACTTTTAACGTTTGATGAAATATTTCAATCAATTTGGAATCAGGCCCTCTGCAGTTATGACTGTGTATATTGGAATCAATATTAAGAATTAATACAGCGACTGCTGCCCATAGACATCTGTAATTGCAGATGCGTTGCTCCCCCAATCTACGGGGGAAGAGACCCACAGTAAAAGAACAATTCCTCCTCCTATGCGTCCCCTCCCCCATTAAATCCTCTTCCCCTTCCCATCATATCCTACAGAAAAAGGTAGGAAAGTAAAGTGGACTAAAATTAGTTGTATTCAGTAATAAGTAATTGAATGAAAAAGGTGTAAGGAATATTAAATAATAAAAAGGTGAACGGGTAAAGAAATCCTATAAGTATTTTATCCTTAAGGATTGGATCGGAAAGGGATTCTTACGTCACGGTAAAAAGATACGAATTTCATGATAACCTAATTCACAGGACATAATAATGCAATAAGGGTTTACCGGATAAATACTTTTTTCAGAACTTACCGAATTTACGAAGAAAATAATTTAATCAGATTTTTTATATAAAACTAGCTGTTGTTCGCGACTTTGTCCGCGTGGAAATAAAAAATATAGCCTACGTTGCTCGGAGATAGTGTAGTTTTCTAACGGTGGAAGAATTTTTGAAATCGGCCAAGTAGATCTTGAGTTATTTCAATACATACAAAAATTTAAAGATAAAAGTTTCTCTCTTTATAATATTAGTATAGATGGTCAGCTGTGTCACTCCAGATTTTAATATTGAGTACCTATTTTATAAAAAATAACAATAAATATAAAGGAAAAAAATCAATCTTCCTAACCAGTAAACATGGCTATCATCATAGCTAGCACGACTCACCTTACACCATGATACGTCCCGGCCGGGACATGGTCAACCGTGAGTCATCTTTAAGACTTTTTGGTGTACTCTACGCCCAGTAGCATCACTGCTTAAATCTAATATAATCGATGGTCTTACGTAAACTTTTTCTCAAGTCGTGATATGTTATTTTGTTTCTTTACTATAAAATAAAATATTAAAAAAATCTTCAGTAGTTTTAAAATTTAACGTCACCGTTGCTGATATTTTTATAAGTCCTTTGAAAGTCTGTATGAAAGGGAAATGAATTTAAAAATGGCATTTAAGTAGGTGAAAGTAGAATATCTGGAAAGCCCGCAGCTAAAATACAAAGACTTTTCTCAAAGTCAAACAAGTACGTGCATTGAGGAATATGAAGAAAAGGATTTTCTGCCTCCGACGACATATTTATCCTTTTCAGCGTATAAACTCTTTTATACTAGCTGTTGCACGAGACTCCGTCCGAGTGGTATAAAAAAAATATATCCTAATCACCCGGGGATAGTGTAGGTACACTTGGGAAGGTTCCCAAGTCAAAGAATTTGTCAAATTTGCAGATGTCCGTGGGCGTCGGACCAATTAATTTAGTTCATCCGTTGCTTGTTTGCCCCCTTCTCCTATAAAAAAACCGTTGAGTAGTTTCGGAGTTTCAATGCATACAGAGATACTATCAATTCTCTCTTCTCTACAAGTATACGTAGAGATGATATATGTGGAAAACAAGGTAGGTTTATGAGATCAAGTAAATCTTTAAGAGTTAAGCACCGATTGCATTGACTTACCCAAAATGCATGCGCTACAAAGCGATTCGAAAGCGATCATAAAAAATGACAATGACGTTTGATATCTCACAGGTGACAAGCACATGACTTATCGAATGTTATTGTCAGTTTTATACATTTTAGTCAATTCCGTTAGATATCGCCATTCGAAAGATACTTTGCGTAGCCTCCCTGACCCATTTTTTCCAGTTCGCTTTCATGGTTGTGTTACTAGTCTAAGATCTTGTACAATAGTAGTCTAATGACGATGTAACTCACACTTCAAGATGCAAGACAGATTTAGTACAAGTATAGAAATGAAGCATTTATGCACAAAATATCGCACTATAGTTTTCTATATTATACCTAAATATTCTTAAATCTATACCAGGAATAAATGTATGATAATTGTACTCCTTTAATCTATTATCATAAAGAGGAAAATTTTGTATTTTTGTATTTATTGAAGTAACTCAAAAACTACTTGGGCTGATATCAAAAATTCTTTCACCATTAGATAGCTATATTATCCCCGAGTAACATAGGTTAAATTATTTAATTCCACGTGGACGAAGTCGCGCACGACAGCTAGCATTTTGTATAACTTATTGCATAATCAATTTAAACGTTATTTAGCGTGGGAATATAGTTTGCAACACTATACTAACGAGCTTCTCTCTAATACCGGCAAGTTACGTTCAAAGCCGTTTACTTAGCTACTTAATTTGTTCTAATTAAATTATTTAGCATCAATTTAATGCTTATTAAAATACAAGCCGATGTTATGAATGTTGTGACGCTGGATGAATATTAACTTGAAAATTAAAATATTTTGGAAACAATTATGTGAAAAAAATTATATCCCTTATTTTACTACTGCTCTATCATTAGCTGATGCTCGCGACTTCGTTCACGCGGATTAAAAAAATGTTATACCTATGTTACTCGGGGATAATGTAGCTTTCTAACGGTGAAAGATTTTTTAAAATACACACAAAAATTTGTAAAATCAAAAATACAACGTTTTTTCTTAGTAATATTAATACAGAATATAACACATATTGTTATCTCTGTTATTTCTAAGAGAATGAGAGAGATGACAGTATGTATTTGCACATGTCTTTCGGCAATGAAAGCTCGAGGTTTCAACCAAGACTTTTAAAGAAAGTATAAAATAACTATGAAGTAATAAAACGATAAAGGAAGAGTAGACGAAGCTCATAGTTAACAAAATGTACCTTCAAGTATTGAATCTTTCAAAGAAGAAAAAAATGTCTCGATTATTTGACAAACAAACACGCATACGAAGTAAAATGGGACGAAATTGTCGGCGTCGTTTTGTAAGGTTAACGCGTCGCTGGCTCTCAAAGAAATTGTATAACGGTTACGTTAAATTAATGAACGTTATTTACATGATATAATAATATGCTATTATTCATTTCCTTGACATGTAAAATTATAAATTTAATAAGAACACCTATTCTATAAGCTGGAGTAAATAAAATTAGTTACTAAAAATTTTTCATTCTAGCGATTTTGTATTAATCGTAGAATAACTAAAATAGTATGATCCCAAAGTTATTTTTAGTAGTTGTAGTCCGCCACTTTATCCGCATAATATTTTAACAAAAATAACAGAATTAGTCAGTTAAGAGAAAATGCAGACAAAACAACTCTTTTTTTTTTACTTTATACTAATCTTCGATTATCAAGTAATCCTCTTATTGAAAGTTGTATTTAAGTTTAGAAAACAGCTTAAGGTTTCGGAAAGCGATGTCTTAGGTGCTTAAGTTCTTTAGCACCGTTATTTTAGACAAAGTTTTAGAAAGTTAGTTGCATATTAATTAACGAGAGCCTTTAAACTATTCAGACCTCACATTAAATGCATATTAAAGTATTTTTCTATGAAAATTACACATATTACAAGTACGAATTTCGCTTAATTTTCTTGCACTTTCTTTCGATATAACTAATGATAGGAGAATAAGCACAAGTTTTTTTTTTAATTTTATGATTCGTTCTTTGTGTTGTCCAAAATATACAATAAAGGACACGGTAGTATAATTTTGTACAGTTACTTCGGCAGTAAAACGTAGTCATTTCTATAGGTATAAATAAACAGAATTGTTTATAAAAGACAGGTTGGCGATGCAGAAAATTTAGATTCAATAAGTAAAAAAAGCTAGGGGAAAATGCAATGTGCATTTCGCATCACAAAGGGTCTCGTTATCGGGAAAGCGCTTGCGGGCCGTTTGCTCACATCTATAGAGGCAGCAAACAAAAGCGTTTGTTTTTAACATTTCATGTTCGCAATTAAATCGTCTGCTTTTTATTACCTTCTCGTATCGTTGGAAATATTAAATACCTTCATAAACATGAATATATTATGATATTAATATTAATTGGAGCATTATAATTACCTATATACTACAGATGTGGCAGGTTTCATTTTTAAAACTATTTTCTATTTAATGTTACGATGGACCTGCGGGGCTTACCCAAAGTACTTTTCGTTTGGCGATATCGTTGATGGGATCGACAAGATTGTATTAAACTGACGTTGACATTCGATAAAATCATGTGAATGTCACGTGTGAGATATCGAACGTCAATGTCAGTTTCATACATTTTTGACGTTCGCTATAGATTCGCTTCGTAGCGAATGTAATTTGAGTAACCCTGTTTTATTAATATTATTTGCTACATTCAATGCACAGTTACAAAATTATATATTCATTCTTTCCATTCCAAAATAACAATAAGTTCTAGTACAGTGAAAACCAACGGTTAGAAAAATAATGCATTCATAGTTAACCACGATAACATCGTATATGATTGGATCCATCAAACAATGACGAACATTGCTTATTTGTACCGAAACCGAGGACACAAGGGTGGAAATTCATTCTGAAAACGAGACATTCAAGCGTCAGTATACATAGCAGTTGATGAAACTTTTCACAAAGGGAGCAAAAATAATCAAAACATTCTCCAAGCCCGCTATGAGTTTTATTTCAAAAATGTTTTTAATCGGTCTTGTTTGGTTGGACTTTCACATCCTGATGAACGGACGCTAAACAATATATCGTTGGAGTAATTAAACTTTGATAATAAACGTGTTTTACGGCATTTGTTTAACTTATATCAGCTCAAAACATCTGTTGTACAGAAGGAGACTTTTATTTCCTACCCATTTGGGTCAAGTAGCGTTCGATGCTCACATTTCGATCGCAAAATTTACCTGGCTACAAACGCTCAGTTTTAACTGTACAGTTCGAACGCGCAGTTAAGACTGACGTGTGCAGCCGGCTTTATAGCAACTTAGCTAAGTTATCTATACTAATATTATAAAGAAAGAAACTTTGTATTTGTGTTTGTATTGAATAACTCAAGAACTACGGGACTGATTTCAAAAATTCTTTCACAATCAGAAAGCTACATTATCCCCGAGTAACATAGGCTATATTATTTAATTACACGCGGACGTAGTCGCGCACAACAGCTAGTATTTCTTATAGTGACAAGACATTCAATTATTTTCTGTACGATATTCCTTCAGAAGTAGAAAGTGTTAACATTACTCAAATCTTGAAATGATTATTAAATTCTGTTCCGAATTTTGTCTCACAAAGTCTTTTGTACCACTTCTCATATTAAAATTACCTAACGAATTTATCATCGAAAAATATTCCATCACATTTTCAGCTTGCAAAAATATTTCTTTGCAGATTTATTTATGGGATTAATTATACAATGCTGGCAATGACGCGGTGTCATAAATATTTAATTAATTGGATCCCAATTGAAATGAGTGCAATTAAGTGCTCTTGTACGTCGGAAATTAATTAACGGATAAATGTTCTCAATTAGCTCTGTATGGTGAGAGCAGAAATTGAGATATTTTGACATAATATATGTACGATCAACCAGCAGATATCGGCGAAGAAATTCAAAGGTATATATGAAGTTGACTGTGGCCTAGTCATCCCTAAAGCCCTGTACACACTACGATAGTATTTTAGTCGAGTAGTAAGTAGCAAGTATCCAAACAAAGGATTTACTAATCTACTCTACCAAAATGTTGCTGTTTGGACACGTTTAGTTACTAAATTACTACCCTAGTGCGTAGGTTTAGACTTAAACGAGTCCAAACAGTAGTAAATCCTTTGTTCGGATAAATGCTACTTGCTACTCGACTAAAATACTATCCTAAACAAGGCTTTAGGGTATGCTCCGCGCCCCTCGGTAGGGACATATAGTGAGCTGGTCATGATATGCTCGATTCGTTTTTGTTTTATCTATATTAGAGTGAGTTAAATTTTGTTATTTATTTCATTCTTACAAAGGCTAATGACAGACGCGTGACGTAGTGTTACGTAACAGATGTATAATATGTAACTGTATACATATAGAAATTTGCAACGACAGATATTTGAACATATTTCAGGTAAATGTAGGCAGAGATGTGTTGGGATAACGAGAAAAAAGATGGCATGAAGTATAGAGATGCTTTTAAATTAGTCCCCGCTAATTAGAACTTATAAACAAAAGAACTTCGACGAAGCTAAGATACGACCTAGATTAAACGACTAAAATTAACTTGGTATTTTTATAATGATACAAAATGATTTAATTTTAAAATAATTAGCATTTAAATTGTTAACTAGTTAACAACTACGTTCTTTGCTATTTAGTTACTTCTGAATGGCCCTTTTCCAAGTTGCTAAAGTGACTTAAGCCCGCCCAGTTTAAATTTAACGTTCTTCCACTAAGTTATAGCTTTTTTACTTTCCTTTAAGCGGATAAGCTTCGTGAAATTAAAAAAGTAGTTCATAATTCTTTTCATAAATTTAAATTTAAATTTTAATTCGCTAATAATTATCACGAACTAGATTAAATATGAAATTAAGTATTAAATGAAGTGTTTTAAATGAGGTTGCTAATGTCAGAGATTGTACTATTTTTGCGATTCATTTTGTTAAATATTAAACTGGGTTATTAATAGCTTTGCAAGTATTAAATAAATACAAAATAAAATAATTAGTGTCTCTCTAATGATTTACCTGAATATTTTACTGCAGTATTACTGATATTATAAATAAAAAAATTACATTTCAAATGGAATAAAAAGGCTAACTTATAACTTATTTTTCACGTTAGTGTTTTTTTGATGGAAGCCCGAATGGGAACATAGAAATAATCTTGAAATAATAGACAGAGCACTTTAAAGACAATCTAATCTAAATTGAATACAACAACGCTTTAATTGCAATCCAATCTCGTTATGCTTAAATAGTCTATCAACACGAATCTATGTAATATTTGGGTCGATAGCTCCCAAGTTAACCGCAAAGCAATGCGTAACCAATACTGCTCAGAGGGGTTACCCATTGTATCTTTTGATTGGCGATATCGCTGATGGAATCAACATAAATGTATGAAACTGACAGTGGCATTCGATATGTCATGTGCTTGTAACGTGTGAGATTTCGAACGTCATTGTCAGTTCCATACATTTTTGATGTCCGTTCGAGTCGCTTTGTAGCGAATGCACTTTGGGTAATCTCCCTGCTCTACATTGATTTGACAGGCATTGGAGCTATTTAGTAAGCTTACTGTGTATGACTCAGATATATAACAAGAAATGTTAAATAAAATATAGATAATATTTAATGAAAACCAACTGAATTTGGCAGCTGAATTTTCAAACGCCATGCAAATATTTAAGAGCGTCTTACATGTTGTAATGTTGTCCACGCTTAAACTCCAAATTCTATGGCGATCTCGTTTAATTTTAACACCACTAAGCTTTTAAGCGATGCTTATATTTGATAATCAATTATTTTAGTACTTAATGTATTTATCAATAAGGTAATTTGGTACTTAAATATTAACAATGCATAGATATTATTTGCTATACCTATAAATAAAATTAACATTATCTTAGAATTATCGTACAATTTTAATCAAAAGCTTCGCGTTATTTTTCATTTTGAGCGAACAATTTATTTCACTTTTGACGTGACTAACATTTTGGTCAAAAAGGGCGATATTTTGTGTAAAATAAATAAATATTGTTGTCTCTATTTTAGTAGAGAAAAAAGAAAGAAGGCAATATGTCAATAATTTCAGATAAAATGTACAGTTACAGTAAAGCCGGCTACAGATGCTCGTATAATATGCAAAACTGACGTGTGTAGGGAAAAATGAGAACTATACTGTTCGACTGTGCAGTTCAAATTGAAGTGTGCACGTCAGTTTTAACTGCACAGTTAAAACTGTACACTTAAAAAACTGAACGTCTGTAGTCGGTTTAACATTACTGTACTTAAAAGTTTATCAAAGCTTTATGAACGTCAGTGTATCTTAAAGGCCATTAAAATTTCTCCAAAAAGTTTTGTAACGCTCTTAAGTATGTAAAACTTTTAAAAGCAGTCCAAATGTATCAAGATTTTCCATACGTGTGATTCTAAAGGAGTTGAATTTACGATACTTAGCACCCTTTTACAAGTTAAGATCTTCTCAAATAGATATCGAATTTTGTAAGCCGAAGTAGATCAGGAATAGACCGCGAAGCTTGTTTTAAACAATGTCCAAGAAAAGACTCTACATTAAATAAAACATATTAAAACATGACTTTGCATTCTTACTTATATAATTACATCGCCCATAGATACTTAAGTAGCTATTTAAATTCAAATTCACTTTAAGCTTGGTTTAGTTGGTTTGCTTTGGAAACAAATTAAAATTAGTTCGTTAGTCTCTTAAATAGCTTTTTACATAATTAAACTTGAACAACTATTTTGTTATTCAAGCCAAGCTATGTAAAGCGCTAAGACGGTTCTGAAAGTCATGTGGCGCTCCCTAGCTAAAATAAACAGGCGGGTATTACACTAGATTAGTACAGTTTCTAATCCAAAGAATGTTGGCATGCCGCCAAAAGCAGCGATATCACGATAAGGCGAACCATAAAGCAAATAGCTGTCTAACATGAACTTTTTAACGTATGGACGTTAAAAAGGATAAATTGTTTAAGATAAAACAAAAGAAAAGTAGAAAAATATCTTTAAATTTTCAGAAATATTTATAGTAACTAAAAACGATAGAAACACATCACATTCTTGTTGGATAGAGATGACAATAGGACACTAATTTAAATAAAACCAATAGTTAAAAAAACCGATTTAAAATATAGAATAAATAAATAAAACAAATATAAAGTGTATAAAACGATACATTTTACAAACTAAAATAACGATATCCATTGAAATTCTCAATTCCATAATATTCTGTCATTGTTACCGCTTCAGGGAAAATACAAGAGGAATTTCCAACACGTTTGCGATATAAATTTTCTAGTAAGCTCATCACTTCACGTAAGAATAGTTGAACGCATATTTTTAAAACAACGAAGCGCATAATATGTTTTCACATTTACTTGCAACAATATTCTTTTCGATGCAGACAGAAAAGATTTACTCGTTCATAAAAAGTGCATATAATATTACTTTTATCTATTTACACTTGATTTTATTATTAGTAGTAAAGCTTTATTTGTCCACAC
The DNA here is from genome assembly GCA_013186455.1 of Papilio dardanus tibullus. Classification (NCBI taxonomy): domain Eukaryota; kingdom Metazoa; phylum Arthropoda; class Insecta; order Lepidoptera; family Papilionidae; genus Papilio; species Papilio dardanus. The sequence goes on along the minus strand of QDHC01001931.1, from coordinate 519,381 downwards.
ATCCTTTTATACGGTGGAGGGTAGTGGTCTCTATACCTCAAGGTGACCAGCTTGGGCTGATTTTTGTTTATCTTTTTTTTGTTTGTCATGTGGCCCCTTCTAGGGTAAAAGCTTCCATCCTTTTCATCTACACTTGTTAAAATAAAACAAATTTAAATTATATTCAATGTTAAAATATTTTTAAAATTCTTTTACAAAAAGTAACAAAGAGGAGTACTTTCAACAATAAGAAACAGCAGAATAAAGAACGAACTCTGGGACCACTGTTGCAAAGACTTTTGCACGACTCATGCATTGTTTCTTTCATTGCTAAAAGTATTCGGTGCAATATGTTTTGACAAAACCAAAGGTAGACTTTGAACAAAGCACATACGAATCTTAAAGTATTCAAAAAAATAGTTTAAGTGTCGGAAAATATAAAGAAAATACATTTAATTCACAAATGCTTTAGAAAAAAAAATGAAAATGGTACATTAAGTAGAATTTAAATTTAAATACGGATTAAAAAATGTGCATATGTTTTTTAGGTAATTGGTAATTTAAATCGTAAATGTTGTTAAAACACTTATAGATTTTTTTTTCACCGAAAACACTTCACCTATGTATTCTATTGCCAACTTCCTTTCTTTACATTTCGTACCTTATGTCGTATCTTCCCGGTTTATTTAACCTACACACGATAAACTATTGTTTATTATACATACGTAGTTTTATTATTTTGTAACATGCAAACAAAATTATAACGAAATCAAACTGTCTAACAAAATTGGTTCAATAATAGAAAAGTTTCCCCATTTGTCAACTGAGACTTGCGCCAAAATCAGAAGATGAAATTAGAAATTCATGATTTTGTCGCAGTTTGCAAATGCAGTTTACTCAAATGCATATTCATATGATATGCGCATAATTCAAACTAGAATAGAATGTAGTTTGAAGGCTACAAAATCATAGTTATAAAATAGAAGGATACGACGTACCAAATATATGAATACAAACATATGTGCTACGTAGTTAGAACCACAGCCAGTCACTGGTATTACATAAAGAGACAATGTTTAGAAGTTTGAGCGTGAGACCCAGTCACGTAATAATGTACTGGGAAAGTTAAATGGATCGAAGCCAAGCAAGCCCCGCTTGAAATAGTTAAATGTTGCCTCGACTATAGATACTACTTCGTAGCGGTATCGTAGACCTACGTAGAGCTAGTTAATCCTTACGACAATTTTGCTACGCCTACTACGCTACGAGATTTTTTTTAAAACTTAATTGAAAGATATGAGCATTGGTTTTTTTCGTATCTTCGGAACAGACGATTTAAATTTTAAAACTAAGACAAGTGATAAATTTAATTTTTGGACGTTAACTTTGAGTTTTTGATAACAATTAAACAAAACTAGATGCGAAATGAATAATAATTACAAGATAACTAAGCGCTGGTACAACTATAAAACTTTAACTTTAAATCTAAGTTGAATCGTATTTGTTGAGTTAGAAACTTAGTTAACCAGACTTTGGTTGAATATTGTACGTCCCTTGACATAGTTTCGACTTTAGTTAGTATTGGGGGTAAATTAATTGATATTCAATATCGAATATTAATAGTTTTTAGTTTTAACCTGTTATTCAGTACCAAAGCGTCATGAGTAAGGTAAATTGAAAATTAAAAAGTAATTATAATTTTAGAATGCAAAAATAATCATAACAAATTGCGAGCATTTTCGTAAAATGTCGTGCTTAAATCAAATAACAATAAAATGATCAGAATTTAGGGTCGAGCGTTCAGTCAATATTGTTACAAAATAAATCGAGACCTACTATTAGCTAAGAACTTTGTGCGTGACATTTTATTACTTTGTCTTATAAAAAGTCATAAAGCAATTTAATAATAAGATTAGTTTTACTCATATTAAAAACATTAACTTTTATAGGAGAAGGGGGTAAACAAGCAGCGGTTCAAGGCCAGAGGAACTACAGATGAGTTCTACTTTGTGACCTATCGTGTACTTACGCTGAATAAAATTAAGACAAAGCGTAATTAATGATACAAAAAAATCCTTACCACTTATCTGACAGTGAAGTGAAAAAAAAAACAAAAGGAAATATCCAGTGGTTTGTAAAGAATAAATAACGTAATTAATTAATTTACAAGAAGAAGGTTCTGGTGGAGGCAGCCATTAATTGTATTCGATGAAGAAACCATGTTATTCAACAAGAACCTTTATTGACTTGACCATTGAGGAAAAAACTCTATTTTGTTAATCAACTTTGATTAATGAACAACTAATGTACGCAATTTCTCCTCGCTTTGTTATTTACTGAGGGTCTATCACGAACATTTGCGAAAACGTATTCGTAACATCATCGGCATAATAAGTACAAGATTTACTTTAAGTCCGATAGGAACGCTGCTCAAATCGAATTCGTAATAGGCCCTGTCCTTTCCTACAACCATTCTGATTTTTGGCCTATTATGACTAAGAGTACTGTTTGTCAAGTATGATTGTGTAGGGGTACACCGGTAGAAGGAGGTCTAGGATGGATTGCGTGAAAGGTGATATGATAAACCAGGGTATGACGACTGGAATGACGGAAGATAGGTTAACGTGGAGGACAAAAACCTGGTGCGCCGAACCATCAGTCATCAGTAGGATGAAGTAGTGAAGATGATGATGATGAAGTTTTGGTTTATCAAATCCATACATGTTTTGAAATCTATTTTAATTTGTATTTTAAGCTGTGTTTAATATAATTAGTTAATTTGTATTTGTTACTATAGTAGATGGTAAAAAGTCTGCTAATATAATTTACTATTTAATCTATTGGTAAAATAAATAAAAAGCCATTAACCAACTCTGAAGCGTAATCTCGTGTGCAACATCCACTCTTCCGGTGATCGTTAACGTAATTTTATCCTCAAAGATGACATTAATGTTGCTATCGTTGGTTAAGTCTATTGTTATCCAATGACAAGCATATCTGATGATTTATAATGTTAAAAGTAATCAATAATCATCTTGATTACATTTACCAAGGCCAAAATATCCTTACATAAGAGTACTTGATATTTTAAATTGAAATGTTAGTTCAACTATTCTTATCTACGAGCAATATACGAGTAATATAAAATTTTTAATTACGAATTTCTAAGATTACATTCTTTTCACACGTAGGCAAATAAGGGCTTTAGTCTTTAACGCAAATTGTGTAAAACCTTACCATTTTATATTTAAAATCAATCAAATACTTACACTAAAAATTGTCACATATCCATTAATACAATTTTAAACTTTACGAAATGAAATTAAAAGTATTTTAATAAACGATATGCAAATACGCATTCAATGAAAACCACATCGAATGTGACAACATGAATGCCTCAACGGTATTAACAAGGGAACGAGGTCACCGCGGGCTCAATTTCACTTCTGGATCGTTGAGAGCGGCTATTGTTTGGTGATCGGTTAAACGGAAAGTAACAAGTCCACAGTTAACTTGCTAGCGTAAAAATTACTGTAATTAAAAAATATATAAATCTAGGTGCTATTGCAAAGTAAATTTTATGGTAAGAACCGAAATGTTCATAGCACAGTCAAGTAATCTATACGAATATTATAAAGAAACTTTATATTTGTGTATATATTGAATTAACTTAAGAATTACTGGGGCGATTTCTAAAATTCTTTCACCGTTAGAAAGCTACATTATCCCCAAGTAACATTGGCTATATTATACAATTCCACGCGGACGAAGTCACGCACAACAGCTAGTATAATAATAAAGGTAAAGAAAAATATTTGAAACGTAACCAGGGCACTGGATACAAACTTTCTCTTCCCTGGATGGTTACCCAACGTATTTTTCGATTAGCGATATCCCTGATGGAGTCGACAAGAACGTATAAAGCTGACAACATATTTGATAAGTCATATGCTTGTCACGTGTGAGATATCGAACGTTGTTGTTGGTTTCATACATTTTTGATGTTCGTTATCAATCGCTTTGTAGCGCATGTCGTTTCGGTAATACCCCTGTGACACATCCAAACCAAAACTTCATCAAAATAAGCCTAGTCACTAGGCCCTAGTGGTTTAGTAACAGTAGGGGAAAACATTGATTTTTATTCATACCGTAGAACGTCGAAAAAAAGATTCCCACACATAACATAGTCAGGATAAATATTTGAAGATGTTTGCATGTTACATTAAGTCCATCGAGCACTTCCATTTGCTCACTTTCGTATTCAGCGGGAGCCGACAAAGTAAACTGTGAGACGGTGAGTTCAGAATTCACGTTACAAATATCCGTGACGTTACATCTTGCCCCACAAAAGAGAATTTAAAAAGGGCTATTTACAAATAAGTAGAGTCTACATTTATATCTTAATTTTTTACCAATAATATTTAAATTTTGGTTTAATTTGGCACAAACGTAGAACATAGCCTGGGCTACTTACTATGATTTTTTTTCTGTTTTGGACAGACAAGGTCGCGGTCGACAGTTAGTTTATCAATAAATGAGTGTAACGTCTTTGTATATTTTTTTATTGATTTTAGATTGATCTTTAATTAAAAAAGTCTTAAAGCACCCACAACTTTTATAATAAGTAACTTAAACCAACTTAATATTCAAAAGCTATTTGTGAAGCATGAAATATTTAAGTTACACGATAACAAGGAAGTTAAGTTGAGTTCTAACCGCAGCGGCGTCGGCGGACATTTACTTAATGAACTTACCTGAAACAAAGAGCAGATAGTCATTATACTGTGCTATATTTTATACAAAAATGCGGATCCCAACAAGAAAATATTTACAAATTAACCGTTGGTTTACACTATTGAAATAAGACCTTTTAAGTACATTAAATAACATTGTAAATATAAATATTATTAATACACAAACGTAGTCAACCTTTTTGGTTATCTTAAAAAAATAATGATATTTTTTAATTTATTGTTTTGTCAATAAAACCCAATGCTAAGTTTACAAATGACTGAACTGAAAAAAAACATAATAGAACACATTTACGGCTGAATTTTCAAACGCCACTCAAACATTTAAGAGCGTCTTACATGTTAAGTCCACTTTTGAACTCTAAATTATACCGCGATCTCGTTTAATTTTGACGCCATTTGGATTTTAAGAGACGCTTAAATTTGAGCCACGTTTGAATATTGTGCCGTTACTCTGTCGCGATTAAAAAAATCATAAAATTTTGTAAAAGCCTTATCCAGAATCAGCAATTAAAAAATTAGACCCTAAAGTAATATAAAATACGTGGTTTTAAAATATAATTACGAGTACTTTGGCCTGTTATCTGGTGGACGCGCGTTTAAAATTCAGGAGACAATAAGGCCGTATTTGCATAAATAATTAGGACCTCATGTAAACTGACGATTGCTCCTTTCAACCCGTGACCTCTACACGCAGAAATTACATGATTACATTTTAAATTAATTATTACATTTTACTTCTTTATTTTTAATAGATTTATTTTAATTTGAGATGATTTGAAGTTCGATTTATGGTTTCTCATTTCACACATGGTAATAAAGATAAGAAAGCGTAATAAATATAACATGAATTGCTATATAAAATATAGACTGTAAAAAAGATTATAAATAAAAAGAAAAAAAAAGTTAAATTGTTAAAACTTTCGTGAGACATTATTATACTTTATTTTTTAAACGGCTAAAAACTCGCCCTGATGATGGACTTCCGAAGAGTTCGAAAGTAGTCGGTACCGTCACTGAAAATTACACGTTTACCCGTTTTAAAGAAATAAAGTATGATAAAATAGTTGATCGTAACTATTAATGTTAAAGCATTAAGCAAAAACCCGTCCTCATAGCTATGTCAGCGATCGATCCATTTCAATAAATTCAAACGACACCGATAACTACGTAATATGAAATATTGGCAAAGAGCTCGAATTTAAGCAAAAAGCTACACTTAAAACACGCGCTAAAATATTTGATATCAGTTTTTAAAAAACCTAACGTGTCGTCAGAGAAAAATCAAACGACGATCTTTTAACTCAGATATTTTAAGCTATTTATTAATCGTCGCCTTAAAATCTAAGCGATGTCAAAATTAAACGAGATCGCCGTAGAATTTAGAGTTTAAGCGTGGGCTTAACGTGTAGGACGCTCTTAAATATTTAAGTGGCATTTGAAAATTCGGCAGTCTATATTTTAAAATACTAAACGCAAAGTACACACGCTACAAAGCGATTCGATAGGGAACATCAAAAATGTATGGAACTGACAACGACGTTCGATATCTCACACGTTACAAGCACATGACTTGTCTAATGTCATTGTTTCATACATTTTTGTCGATTCCATCAGCGATATCGCCAATCGAAAGATACTTTAGGTAACACACGCTTTGTCTTAAATTTTAAAGGCTTAAAACGTAAAGAACTAAGCAACTTTAATATGCAAATAACAAGTAGCAAGACGTGTGTGTAAATAAAAGTACTTTAATTATAAAAACTGAGTTCACACATTGAATTAATTAGAAGTACTCTTGTCGGTGAAACAAATATCCCCCGAGACACGTAAACCTTTTCTTCTTATCACAATCTCTTCACTTATCTCGATCTCTATTCTGCAAAGTGAGAACGACTTCACGAAATGGCTCGAAAAAATAGCTTGGCTTATTCATTAATTAGATAGCTTTATTTAAATCGACCGCGGCCTAAATATTGTATGGTACCTTTTGCTCGTGGCTATGCTCGCGTAGCTATAAAATAATCTATACTAATATTATAAATAGAGAAACTTTGTATTTGTGAATTTTTGTATTTTTGTTTGTATTGAAATAACTCAAGAACTACTAGACCGATTTCTAAAATTCGTTCATCATTAGAAAGCTATATTATCCCCGAGTAACATAGGCTATGTTATTTGATTCCACGCGGACGAAGTCGCGCACAACAGCTAGTAGTAAATATAGTCTATGTTATTCTGTTCTAATGAAGTTTTATAATAAGAAAATAATTTTTAAAATCCACCCACTAGTTTTAAGTTATTTCAATGCATCAAGATCTTGATGCATTGATTCCTCTGTATAGAAAAAAAAAACGGGCCTAGGCCTCCGACAAGAAATCTCTCCAAACTTTGCGATCCTCCGCCATCCCGGCCCATTCGCGGACGTGGAGCTCTCTTATGTTTTTTTCAGCCTCATCGATCCAGCTGTATAGGACACAACAAAATAGTTTTAGATTCTACTTTTGTCTTAAAAAGGTTTTCGTACGTCGCAAATTGCTTTTAGTTATTGCCTTTTTTCTTTTGTAGCATATTTAAGAATTAAATTAAAAAATAATTACATACTTTAATTGTTAAATAATTAAATTTTGTTAAATATTTTTTTGTTAAATTTTAACGTTATAACTTTAAAGCATTTTCAATGTTCAGGAATTCGCCGACCGCTGTACGATCTGAATGCTATCTTTGGCTGACCTCTCGGTTAGACTCGCCTGAACGGACGTCTGCCTGAATATTTGGCCACTGTTACGTAACACGGACCGTTTTACACTTTAAATAAAAAATAAGCACATCACATTCTCCGTTTATGTTTGCATTTTGTATATTGCCGCAAGTTATATCATCACCAGCTCGCTATATGTTCCCACTAAGGGGCTACGCTAGCCCAATGCTGGTTGGTCCACTTCACACATATCTTTAAATTTCTTCGCCGATATGTACAGGTTTCATCACAATGTTTTCCTTCGCCGTAACAGCGTCGGCTAAATATGTACATATGAAATTCGATAATCGAGAAACCACATTGGTACATGGCGGGATTCAAACTCCGGAGCTGCAGATTAGTAGTCACGAACTAAACTCCTGAGCCACCAGCACACCTGTTTTTTGTTATGTAAACAAAGATAATGAAATATTATTGACAATAAGAGAAATTATCTGACAAATATTATATGTAAACTTATTGAATGAAGAATAATTGGATAGTATAAATATAAATATGTTATATTGGTCCACCTTTTTGGATCACTTATTTATTCCTTTCTACGGCTTACGAAGCCGCTTAAGCGGGTGAAAGGCAATAAAATAATTAATTATAACATGTTTACTATCGAGGGGATATAATATAGATATATAATATATAATATCTCATAGAGGTTCCTACACAGGTATGCGTCGTTAATATATGGTATTTTCCTGTCTAAAGAGTTAGAGCCTTAAACGCTACAGGATGGTATTTTTGTCGAGTAGCAAGTAATTTAGTAACTAAATGTTTTTTTTTTATATATGAGAAGGGGGCAAACGAGCTGCGGATCGCCTTAGTTAGTTAATCCGACACCCACGGACACCTGCAACACCAGAGGAACCGCAGATGTGTTGTCGGCCTTTGAGGGAGAAGTACGCTCTTTATGTGTAGTATGTGTCCGAACAGCAACATTTTAGTAGATTAGATTAGTAAATCCTTTGTCCGGATACTTACTACTCGCTACTCGACTAAAATGCTATCCTGGTGAAAACAAGCTATTAGAAATCATAATAGCTTAATACTTTAAGGCCTGTACCCATGTTTCACACTGGAAATCCACGATTACAAAGAATTGCGTCAACAAGTGTAAGTAGTTGACTTTAGAGAAACATTTTCCGTCCCGACTTAAAAGCTTTGCAAACAAATCATGTCTACAAAATTGAGGACGCCTTAAATAATTTTTATTTTACTCAGAAATGATTAATGGCACTCTAAAAGTAATAAAAATTACAACTTTATTTTTTTTTAATTGAAGTTTCTTTACTTTTAACATGACTTTGATATCTTTTGAAGTTGGCCCGCCAATAAATTAATTAAGCAATTAGTGTCTTGTATTTTCTATTTTTTAAATCAGTAGAAAAGCGGTAAAAGTTGGATTAATACCTTTTATCCAAATCTCAGAAATTTTATAATAACAATAACAATTTTCGTGGCAGTTTTAATTATTAAAACTTTATTAAGATTTAGTAAAATTTTCCGGCTATAAACAATTAAGAGGTCTCCCGTGGCATTTGAATATAAAAGTATGGTACATTAAAACGGAAGGATCGTAACGACCGACCTCGGCCGCGCGGAATCCAGATGAACCGAATAAAGAGAAGCTTACAGTTTTGATGGTACTTTCAAACATTTTGAAGGTCACTCAAAATAATTGTTCATCCATCAATTACAAAAATGTGCTCTACCAATGTGAAAGTATTTTTCTAAACCTTAGATAGGTTAGGTTTCCACAGTTGAAAATTTTTGGAACCTTTAAGAACAGAAAAGAGAATTTACATTATATCGTCTAAAAATTATGATTCGAAGCTCATCATGTTTTTTTCGCAAGTGTAAAATAATATTGAATTTGATCCTAAATGTTCGTGATAAAAATTTCACGCTTGTTATTCGATTTAGATTCAGTTACCCGGCGAGGTCGTAGGTTAGGTGTGAAGGTTAATTTTCAATATTTTTTTTTCTAGCAGCGTTAATCATTTATGATTACTTTTACTTGATAACGTAAAAAAATATGTAATAAAGCGTCGGTGGCTCAGGGGTTTAGCTCTTGATTTGTAATCTGCAGGTCCCGAGTTCGAATACGGCCATGTACCAATATTTTTTTCGGTTTTCGAATTTAATATGTACCTATTTACCCGACACTCTTACGGTGAAGGAAAACATAGTGATGCAACCTGCACATATCGACGAAGATATTCAAAGATATGCGTGAAGTCGACCAACTCTCACTGGGTTGCGTGGTTGACTATGGCCGAGTCACCCCTAAAGAATGTACACTCCGCACCCCTCGGTGGAAACGTATAGTGAGCTGGCGATGATGTTTAAAAATATACCCAATTAAGTAAACATAAAAAACATTATTTAATTTTGCCCAAATTTTGCTACAACCCCGAAATAACTATTTCATAAGCCATACCGTTTGAGCCTTTAACGGCCGAATTCCCAAACGCCACTCAAATATTTAAGAGCGTCTTACACGTTAAGTTAACGCTTAAACTCCAAATTATACGGTGATCTCAGTTAATTTTGACACTACGTAGATTTTAAACGATTTTTTTTGAGTGGCGATTGAAAATTCGGCCGTAGGTATATTTACTTTAAAAGTCTTAAAGTTTTTTTATGATAAACGTCGAGTTTGAAATAAAGATGGCGTAATTAAAAGTACTTAGGTGACTTCGAGGTGGGTCGTTGCAGCAGGAACTAGTCCCGAGCGCACACGACCGCATAATTAGAAGCGCAGTCAGTAATGCACTGAATAAATAACCATACAAAAGAATCGCAAGATTAAAAAGCGAAGCATGAAATACGCTGCAACTTTTAAACATACGAGATTATTGAAGCAAACTTCATTATTAAAACGTTATTGACCACTGTTTTTATCATCATTTAAGTCTGCTCTTACTCGTAGTGGAAGCAAATAGAAAAAAAGAAAATGTACACTTTTCTATTATGTTTGACAATAGCTCCAGAACCCCATAAGCTACAATTTACATTTATACAAAACAATAAAGTATAAGCAAAGACCTTTTAAACGACATATGGCGCGTTGCTGTTGAGAGGTAGACCAAGGTCCTTAAGACTCTGCCCATCGTCCTTTCCATATGTTAAGCCGTCCTGTTATAGGTTCATAGTTAGTAGATTCTGTATCTCGCAGTTGTCTGTGACATGAAGAATATTGTATAACTGAAGTAAACTTAGTCGGTAAGTAGTATGGGCTAGTTGTTCCGCAACTCTATGACCAACGTGTATTTTGCGTACGAGCTTAGTCATGATTTTTATCTTAACTTTAAAGCATCTGACATACCTTCCTTACACCTCTTCTCGTCTTTATATTTCATATTTTGCAATTTATGCATGCAATTTATCAAAAGATTATAGAAGAAAAAACTGTCTTACGCTAATGGTAGGGGGAATAATGTTTTAACATTTCAGAGGTGCAAAGCGGAAAATTGCGAGCAATAATGTTGTTCTCTGTTGTACTTCGAGGAACATTTGCTGCAGACTAATGACTTGTGTTACTTTATTCATTTAAATTCAACGTCTGTTGATGAGCTGTATATTTTTAAAATGGCAATTTGTAAGCAAATCTTTCACTATATTCCATTACTAGCTGTTGTAAGCGACTTCGTCTGCGTGGAAATAAAAAAATAAAGCCTATGTTAGTTGGGGATAATGTAGCATTATAATGGTGAAAGAATTTTGGAAATCGGTCCAGTTGTTCTTGAGTTATTACAATAAATACAAAAAAATACAAAGTTTTTCTCTTTATAATAGTAGTACAGATAAAAAATTAGAACTAAAATTACATTCAATTCAATTATTTCAATGGATGCGAAATAGTAAAAGGGTGAAATTGGTTTTAATATTTTGTTTTGCCATTTAAAGTTCAAATTAATTTATCAAGAAAATAATATTAAGAATCTATCGCGTTTAATTAAAGCGGTTTTATTTTGAGACGTTTTAATTATTTCAACATCATAGTAGCAACGGATTTCAATTACAAAAATGTATAAATCGAAAAGTAAGAAAAGAACCCTCTTCTTTCTTCGTGGAGATTTTTGTAGACTTTCAAATGTTTAAAATTTTAAGACCAGAATTACACTTTATATTTGTACGTCGATTTTAAGAATATCGGCATCAATGGCTGGAAGAAATAAACCTAAAGTAGACGAAGATTAAGAAAATTACATCACAGATGATGATAATGATATGTACTCTAGTGTATAAAATACATCCTATACTTCGCAGTTTTCTTAACACATGCATGGGGCAGTGGGCCACAAGTTTTTCAAATCCAGAACACAGAAACCTTTCTGCTTCCTCTAGCCGGATTGGAATTCGGCGT
>QDHC01001931.1:463194-507515 GCA_013186455.1 Papilio dardanus tibullus | reverse complement strand
TTTCTTAGTGCTCGGTTACGTAGTAACAGAAACCCCTATGCAAAATTTCAACTCTCTAGACCCAGTAGTTTAGGCTGTGCGTTGATAGTTGAGTCAGTTTACTCTTTTATATATATAGATAAAGTTAGCTTACATAATAAATGCTTAGTAAGATCGAGATGTTTCAGGGTCAGTTGACTCCTTTTAGCTGTAAAAAGAATTACTGGCAACACATTTTTGTATACAAATTAATATGCCGGGGTGACGTCATAAAATCAAAAGCTTATGTTAGACACTTGACACTTTTAGAGGCTTGATTTTAAATAAATACTTACAGTGATTGTGACAGGTACTTGGAGAGGCCGAGTTTTGTGATCTTACTGCCTTTGATGCCCTCGTTTACTATATTGGTGACCGTAAGGAAGTTCTTCGTCATTGTCGACTCCTGTGACGTCACTAATGTCACAAAAAATTACACAATGTTATCAATGATTTTTAAATAAACGTATTTTGTTTTATTATTTGGTATTACTTACTCTTTTAACAAATAACTAAGCTTTGATCATTTTATGATTTAAATTCTTCTTTGGCAACAATTAACTTCCTAATAATGTTTTAACGATGAACAAACATTTTATTAATTAGAAGACACTATAGTTTTCTCTCTTTTCACTTAATGTTTTATCACAGTTTATTTTATCGTTGTATTTGTTTTAATTAAAAAAAAAACTCCCAAATTCTCTTCTCAGCGCAATTTTTCTGTATAAATTAAAACAAAGATAAATATAATTAAAGAAAACATAAAATTAAGACAAACAAAACAAATAATGGTAATATTTATGCTTATTATAACATTAAATATACGTTTAAACTTGTTTATAAGTATCAGATTGCAGCTTAAAGTCGTAGGCAGGGAGCTTTTGCTACGAAAAATAATGAGCTTAATTAAAAATGCTTAAAATGACGTGCGACAGAAGTGAGCCGTCATTTTTGTTAGTCGCTGATTCAGAACTGTTTCAGTAAATTAAAAGATTTGGCACTGTGCACTATTTACTATGCCAAATCTTTCTTCTTTATACATGTAACTCGTCGAATTCATTTACAAATAATGGTCATACACATTTTCCTAATTTTTTTGGCTGCCTTCATATGAAATATACTCAATACAAGTTCAAGTAAAAATATATTTTTAATAAAAAACTATTCACGAGATAAATAAGTAAACAATGATGAATGTAATAATAAATTATTTATTATTTACGTACCTAAGTTATTAAATAAATAAAAATAAGTTTTGTATTTTTAGATTAATTTGATTAATATTTCAATGAAAATATTTGCACCTGATAAAGAGTAAAGTTATTTCGAAACTTTCTAAGAAACTTTTACGTCAACAATATTAGCATGTAGTTTTTCTTCACTTAATGTGTCCTGTTGTTAAATTATGTAACATTATTAACTTCAACTCAATTAATATATTTTAATTAATCATTCATTATCATTTATTTTCTTAAAAACGTAGATTAATAACTTTATCATTACAAATGGCTCAATTTGAAACTTTTGGAATGTTATATGTTGATAATAATCGCATATCGTGAAAGTTTAATTCATAAAACATTCAAAACAAACCTGTTACATAACAATAAACAGCCGTAACGTAGACTGCTTTCAAAACTTAAATAAAAACAAAACGGAAATAAATTATAAAGTGAGTAAACACTTTCAACAATTAACACTTAAACATTTATATAACGCACGTTTATTTTATAAACATTTATTATTGCTTTTAATTTTATAAAGAAGGAATAAATTTGAAGTTAAAGAGGGAGATACACAGAGCAAGAGAGAGCGATAGAACGACGGGCGTGCAGTCGCGGCGTCATACGAAATAACACTGCTACGGAAAATCGTAGCATCTCGTAGCTGCGCGTAGATGAGCCACGAATTCGAGTTTACTATAAGGTACACTACATACATGTCGATTCTCGTAATATTTCTCAAACTCTGAAAGAACTCCCGAGGGCAAAATTATTGGGGACTGCGAATCCTTTGCGCAATAACTAAAAATAGCGACATTTCTCGTTTGAGGAAAATGTTTTCAAAACATGCGTTTATTTTCGTATATATTGAAACTTTTTGTTTAGTAAAGTGGTCGCTTTACTGTTTACTTTTAAGTAGTTTCTAGTTTTAGTAGTAATTGAATTTAATTATAAAATAGATAATATCGAGGCGACAATACTTTTTTTTCTAGAAACATTTTGAATATCAGGCACTAAAAATAAGAAAAAGTTCATATACCTTAGTTGGAATAAAAAAAACGTTGCTTATTTTTGACAGTCCATATTTTAAAAAAAAAACTAGTGTATCAGTTATCGTTTCGCTGAACCAAAAAGTATAAGGAACATAAAATTGCTATGATAACAGAAATCTTTCCTTCCGATATTAGGTTCCATGTGCGCAAAACCCCAATTGAGGGTCAAATGTAATCGTATCAAATATTAGCACATAAATATTTATTATCTCGATGGTTGGTCACAAAAACTTCGCCAAATCTGCAATTATTTAACCCTTTTATAAAAAAGAAATCAAAAGTATTTGACCAGGTTAAATGTTTTTTACCCCATCAATGGGCTTGTGGTAGTTTTTTTAATAGGTCTCGTCATGACTGAAGCCTTAAAGCTTATGTTATTACTGTATTATAAAGAACTAGCTGTTGTGCGCGACTTCCTCCGCGTGGAATTAAATAATATAGCCTATGTTACTCGGGGATAATGTAGCTCTCTAATGGTGAAATCGGCCCATTAGTTCTTGAGTTATTTCAATACATACAAAAATGCAAAGTTTCTCTCTTTATAATATTTATTTATTTCTTTTCTTTATACCACAAGTAGTCTCACGGCCGAATGTTCAAACGACACTCAAATTTAAGCGTCGCTTAAAATCTAAGTGGTGTCAAAATTAAACAAGATCGGCGTAGAATTTGGAGTTTAATTGTAGACTTATCATGTAAGACGCTCTTAAATATTAGTCAGTTTAGTAGAGTAGAGTAAGTAAGTTTATTTGAAAAAGTTAAATGGAGTGTCATTATTTTTTCCCAAAGTAACTTATTATCAAGAAAAACAAGAATTAAAACTTGCTTAAATTAGTTTCTTATTAACTAATTTTTAAGTTAGAGGTGTAAATTGGTTAAGTTATACTGTTGTGTGAGACGCGGCGGTTTTCAAATTAAGGCCGCGTACAGACGCGGACGCTTGGAAAGACACTGTAATTACGCTCTAAAATATTCAAGAGGTATAAAACTTGAATGCGGGCTGTGACGTCATATCGCACTATAATTTTTAAAGTAACGTACTAACGATTTATAGAATTATGATTTTTAGGGAAAAAAAATCTTAACATTGAATCGAAAGTCAAAAATGTTCTTATCATTTTCTTATCTTTATTTTATAATTTTAATGTAACAACAAAAAATATATATTAAACCGTACACCAAGCGTTAAGCTTCATCTTTTCGTGGCAACAATCAAAGATTCTTAGAAAGTAGGTCAGCGTACTAAGGAAAATCATTATGCTATTATTAGGTATATAATATTTTTATCCGAACGTTAGATGGATGAAACCTTACAGCATTTTACCTATCAAGTATTGTGTACGTAGAAAAAGATATTGACCATTTTGCAGCATATGTTATTACGACTATCCAAGCCTATATGTCTACGTGCCTACGGTGCTACAGCTCTAAGGGTCTACAACATGTCTACGTCTCTACGGATCTACGAAAATAAGAACACTAACAAAAAATATGTATAAACTTAAACTTAAAATGTGATAAATATGTAAATTAAAATAAATAGAGAACATTATTTCTAAGAAATTTTGTTTTACTTGTACAAAACAGAGGAGCTTAAAGCGTACCGCGAGCTAAATGCTAATTCAAGTCGAAACTTATTATAACTTTCGGAATTTTCCAGGCGCATATTTTATAAGTTATCTTCGATTCATATCTGTACTGGAAAATAAGTAAGAATTTTGGTAGCAAATTTTAAATAGAACAATATTAAAATTAACTTTAATAAACGACAAAAACAAAAAGCCCGAATGGATGTGGGTAATATTTAGCATAGAGGTTTAGAATTAGATCGGCAATTTCACATTCATACAAAACAAAGATTGTTAAACGTAGAGATGGTTGGTGTTGTTCATGCCATCAACTAATGAGGTGCTGTGAACGATAATTGTATAATGCATTCAACTAATGCCATTTTGTGCCCATGTGTACGTAAGTTCGTGTATCGAATGATGCAAAATCAACTCTCTATGTATAATTCACTTTTGTGCAGCAAATTCCCAATTTATCTCATGGATGCCTGATCAGTGCTTGTCAGCCGACATCCATTTGCAGGGCGTCCTGCTTGACAGATAACTAAGACGAATAGCTGCAGTTCACAGAACTACTCACCGCTGTATAGAGTTGACAACATCGCATAACTTAATGTTAAAATGCGCGTTAATTTTCTGAGAATTTCGTAATGGATTGACTTTTATTATGAAATTCTTGAGTTGGTAGATATGATGTCAACTGTGTAGTGCTGTATTTTGTATTTTTTCTTCTATAATTTATAGTTCAATTAAAAACGTAGTCTCACTTAACCTTTACGACAAAGTTTTAACCGATAATAACTTTGCCACATTATGCTACATACAAAAGAGAACCATTTTCGTAATCTAAAAACGAATATGATTAAAAGTATTTTACAAAATGCACGGATATACAATGAAAATATATTTTTACAAGAAACTTATCAAGGACGTGAAATTGCATAACGAATTATGTTTTACGGTTTATAAATATGATAAAAAGTTTGTCATAAAAGCTTATCAATCTAGACATCCGTGTGTATTTAACAAATGCTGCTGGCATAAATCGAATATCCGCCGCCAGCCTTCTTACAAATGAATAAGATTTATATTTACATATCAAATTCATCGAGAGTTCCTTCTTCAAGAGTTCGCTTCGGATTATAATAAAGATGGATCTAAGATGTCTTTCGCATTTAAATGAATTCGAATGCATTGAATATTGATTGATGATAGAGAAAATATTGATAAACTTTCAGTAACTTTAATGTTAAATCTTTTTGAATTAAAATCATTTTTACAAAGTTTTATTATTATTCGAAAGAATTTTACCCTTAAAAGCCATAGGAAATTTTAGCTATTTGCAAAAGCTTAACAATATTTTTTTTAGAAATTCGACTTTTAAAAGTATAAACCCAACACGCCAAAAATCTGAATAGCCACAAAAATATGATTAGTGCAAGTAAAATTTTATACGCAAACATTAACAGATTTAAAAAGTTTTAAAAACCTTTCCGTGTTTTTAATTTCTAAAATATATGCAGAATAAATGGAAAATATTTAAAAAATGCCTATTTTAACCAAAAGATGGCTGGGTAAAAAAGTGAGTTTATTTGTACACGCCATCTATAAACGCGTACCGAAAACTACTCTACGGTACCCATTTAGGTTGGGAAGCTATATGGATGCTGTAGTGAAAAGATTTCACAACAGATGGCGTTGTTCAAGCTTAACACACTGCTGAACATAAATATTGTATGGATCGAGTCAAAAATTAAAAACTTACCCTAAAGTTTTCGTAGTTATGAGAGGAGTTTTCAAATTTAGAAATCCATTTAGTCTCGTTATGTTTTTCTCTCTTCCACTCTCTGATCCAGACTGATCGGCCCTGAAACAATGGATATTTTTTTTAATTTCAAATTAATAATATAAATTGTAAAGAAGAGAATAAGACAATCTTCAGTGTATAGTTTTTAATATTATTATGATAAAGAAAAATCAAGCACCAAGTTTTACTTTTACAATTAGTTTGCCGTTGTAATAAGAGGTGGCGCTGTTCATTGCACTTAAAGTTGCAACAGATTTTTCACAAAATATTACTTTGGGATTCCAAGCCCGAAAAACATGCACAACACTTTTAGTAAAAATAAAAACGGTAATTTAGTTTTGTTGTAATTATATATTAGTAAAATTTCGCTTTAGGTATAAACCTTTTTTCTGAAGAATATCTTTAAATTAAAAGTAGTACAATAAATACAGACAGAATAGGTTAATTGGAAAGAACAAAATTGGCTCTCGACAATTATTCAATCCACGCGACAGAGCTTTTCAATTTGAAAATTGGGCTTGCATTCAGTCAATCAACCCTTTGGGAAACTATGACGAACGCAATTTCAAGCGGTCCAATTGATTGATGCGTACCAAACTGTAGAGAGTTCTAACCAAATTTATTTCTTAAATTTTCTTCTTCTAGAAATCTAATAAATAAATACACTTATCACAATTAGAATCGAACTTTTACCCTTCAAAAAAACACTAACTTTAAGAAACAATTGCACAAATTCAATAGCAGTTTTAAAAGTTCTTTCTCAGTTGTAGATTCGCGTTCATTTGCATGCTATTATCATTCAAATAAAGCTGCACTGCTTCTATTAACTAATTCTGTCGTACGTCCCTTGTAATTAAATTCTTTGAAGTCCGTTTCAAAAGTCGTTGAATTACTTTGTTCTTTTAGTTTTTGTATTTCGTTTCTTGCACACCGTTTATAATTAAAATCAGTGATTCTAAAAACAGTTAAGGATCCCTCCTAGGGCCTTCTGAAGTCCCGGCAAGTTGGACTATGCCGGAAAAGAGATTCGATTATTCATAAGCTAAAATAAAAAAAATGGGAAACTCTAAATAATAGAAATAGATAAAATATAGGTTACAATTTTTAGTCAAAAATTCTTGATTCTTACTCTTATCTTACTTTAGCGCAGGATACATACTTTAATGAAGCAAATAAAAAATAATATATTAGATTCTCCATATACCAAGCAATGTTGCATGGGTCGCAATTAAGCTTAGGTAATTAATAAACTTAAGTTCCACATCGCTACCACACCTTCATCCTTCGACCGGAGCGTTCCAACTGCGTTAGTTCCGCCCTACATATCACAGCGGCAATTTAGCCCTCCTAACGCGTCTCGCTATTTACTAATTGTAGACTAATTTTAATGCATTTAAACTGAATTAAAATTAGTGATATACGAACATTTGTATTTTATATATTACTAGCTGTTGTGCGCGACTTCGTCCGCGTGGAATTAAATGATATATCCTATGTTACTCGGGAATAATGTATCTTTCTAATGGTGGAAGAATTTTTAAAATTGGCCCAGTAGTTCTTGACTTATTTCAATACAAAAAAAAAGAATACAAACTTTCTCTCTTTATAATATTAGTATAGATTACGTAGAACGTTTTATATACATTTAACAAGTAAACTATGCTTTTAGTTCTCAACAGATCTCTTACACAGAAGATAATATAGATTTAGATTTATGTCTAGAAAACATAGCCTACCTAACATTTATTTAAGTGCGATCAGAATGTTCTGATCGCACTTAAACAAATGTTTGTAGGTGATAATGGATGGCAAATGATAAAGTATCCTTATCCTTACATAGTATAAAACAATAACGCTTTTGTTATGTTTCCCTATATATGCTCGAATCTTTAAAAGTACGCAACGGATTGTGATGGGTTTTTAATAGATAAAATTATTCATAAGAAAGGTTTATATAATTATACAACTAGCGGCTTCGCACGGGTTCAATTATTGCTAGTATGGCTGTTATATACAATGTTCACAGTTTTTCTGTAACGTATTTAGTATCAGTTTTGCACCTGTGCGAAGCCGGGGCGGGTTGCTAGTTTTACTATAAAGCACTTTTAATTTTACTTATTACATTGTTTTTTGCACTCGATAAGCAGTTCTCACATGCCAACTTTACACACTTCCGTCTAATTCTGGTTCTACATTTAATTATACGTGGACAAAGTCGCGGTCAAAAGCTACTATAAATATATATTTTTATCACACCTTTAAAAAGATACACTTAAGTAACAATGACAAGTTATGATGGAGGCGACTTTATTGTTCGTAGCGATGTCACCTTGACCCTGAAGCAAGTCGCTGTCTCCGTTTATTGATGTACGAACCACTTATAATACAGAATATGTACGTTCAACCCATTTATAGAGACAAATAAACCATAATTAATCAAACCTGATTATTCAATATTAGCTGTTGTACGCGACTTCGTCCGCGTGGAGTAAAATAAAATAGTCTATGTTACTCGGGGATAATGTAGCTTTCTAATGGTGAAAGAATTTTTGAAATCAGCCCAGTAGTTCTTGACTTATTTCAAAACAAAAATTCAAAAATACAAAATTTCTCTCTTTATAATATTAGTATAGAAATAGCTATATTTTGGCAGAACTCTGTAACGTCTTATTATGTAAAATCGTCTTCATTGATAAAACCACTCTTAGACCCCAAGTACCATAAAACTTGAGATACTCGTATGTATTAGATTGCAAACGGGGCTTATTTCGAAATGCAATTCAGAAGTCAGCCGTTAGTATACTAATAATCGTTTTTTATATTGTTTTTTATCATAATCGATGGTAAATGATCTATATACTTATTTGTTTAATTTATAGCATAGATCTGACAAGAATAAACTAATTTCCAAATAAAAAAAAACAAAAGATTTATTTATAAACATAATCATAACATAAACACAAGTGTATTTTAAAGCATTCTAATAATTTTACAGTATGTAACTGATAAACACATGACCACGTTAAAACACGGTATAAAATCCACATTTAACCAAAAAAAAGTGGAAGCTCTTACAAAATTTTCAATTCGCCATTGTGTTTCAAGTTGTACGAGTATTCTTGGCAGCCGACGTGTTCTTATTGTTTATTATGCAAAATTTTCCGCAAAATAAAAAGCATTTAATATTTCTCCAAAAAAAACTTTAAAGTGTTATAAAATTAAGCAGTCTTCTGCTAAGTAAATGTTAGTTTTTAAAAGACATTAGATAGAAAATGTATTTTTAAGATTTCTCAAGTACTTATTTTAAATTGTTCGATTAAAGAAAATGGAACTATTCTTGAAGCTATTTATTTATGATAAATGAAATAGCAGGCATATACGTATTTACTAGACCAGGACTTCCCAAACTGTTAGTCGCGAAGCCCTGGGGCGTCGTATAAATAAAAAAATATAAATGTCCCAATAGTGTTTTAACCTCTTACTAAGCCGGTACTAAAATTGGAAAGTATTTTTGGGGCTTGAGGCGTCTTAAAATGGTAAAGTCCTAGGCGTCACACAACAAATAAGTTTGGGAAGCCCTGTACTAGACTGTCGCCATTACGTCGCCAGCTCAACGGTCTCTATAAGTGCTCTTTCGAACCTTTAATTGTAGCGATTACTTGACGTACTGACATTAATGACATTGATTGACCTTCTAAAGTCAATAGGCTCCAAAATATATACTTTTTTTTTCATAAAACACTTGGCTAGCACTATAAGTTTGGCATTATTTTGGTTAATTAGAGGTTTTTTTTCGTCATGTGTGATGATTTAGTTAATACGTACAAACTTTGAATTAAATTTTTTAAAAATTTAAATTTAAGTATTTTGTACCCAACACGAAGGACTTTCAATCCCGACGAACCTTGAGGTCGAACAACATTAAAAATTGTTAAATATTTTATTTATTTATTTTTATCAGAAAGCACTTAAGACTTTAAAAAGCACCCATTATTACAAAAGTTGCGGAGCTTTTAATGCTGTGAAAAACTTAACATTTTTATCTTACGACCTTTGACATTTCTCTTTGGAGATAACGTTGAGGAAAATTGCTACAGAGACAAAGATAATAGTGATATAGTATCATATTATAAAAGCTTCTAACGTAAACTATTTTTTAGCAACAATATAAATTATTCTTTAATTTAAATTCCAACCGTCGTATTTATAAACGAGTAATTACTTCTTGCTTCGAGCACTTTTTAATGAAGTAATACCTTGAGCATAGAATTCTTACCAAATATAATGTATTTTGTAAACCAATGTACTTTTACTTTTGGCTTAAAAGGGGTAATATAGGAGTTATGTCCTCTTTCTGTGCGTTCCCTCTTCGTTAAATAAGGTAGGCAATGCACCTGCAATTGCAAATGTCAATGGGCAACAGTCACATCGCTATTTCGGCGTATCCAGGCGGCCAATTTCTTGTTGGCCACCCTGTAATAAAAAAAATAAATAATAAATGTAACATGAACAATATATTATTATGTCGTAATTCTGCCACTAAAATAATAAGAAGACTACAAGTATTTAATAATTGAAATTGACGTAACAAAACAAAGGAATAATGGAGAAAAATGTATTAGATAACATATTGTTAGTAATAGGACATTAAGCGAGTCGATTGAAGCACTCGCAATAAATTGCTTATTGTGGGAGCCAATCATTGGAAGTCTGAAAGCGTGTAATTTGTGTTAGCTGTGATAATGACTATTATTCGTTAGGAAAATTACGCTACGTATTGTAAATACTTTTAAAGAAATATTATATATAGCAAGTTAGAGATTAAGAGCAAACAATATAAGATTTTACTAGTAACTTATGATCCTAAAATTATTAAAACCTTTAATTGCGATTATTTTTATAAATTAACTAGCTGTTGTTCGTGACTTCGTCCTCGTGGAATTAAAAAATATAGCCTATGTTACTCGGGGATAATGTAGCTTTCTAATGGTGAAAAAAAAAATGAAATCGGCACAGTAATTCTTGAGTTATTTCAATACATACAAAAATACAAAGTTTCTCTGTTTATAATGTTAGTATGGGTTAAAAAACTAAACTTCTGTTTAATGTACTGTTTTTTATTTTCTCTGTACATAGGTAACATGTAGTAGTAATTTTTAAATATTTTTAATTAATAAAATAGTAGCTCCTTCATTAAAATATAAAGAATAATCTATGAACTTGAATAAACGGTTTGCGATAGACCACAAAGGGTATTCAGGGTTAAATAGCACTGGAGTCACACAATCAACAATATTAACCCTTCAAGTTTAGGTCAAGTTACAAAGGCGAGCGCTTTCGTGCTTAATTGTCTATAAGCAAGGAAAGCTACAAACGTAAGTGCTATCACTTCTAACTTAATGATCACTTACAATGATTGAGCAAAAAAACTTAATTACTTTGCACCACGATTTAAGTTTAAATTTGGTCAAAGAACATAATAATCATATACTAAGAGCGTCTGTGGCTCAGGGGTTTAGCTCTTGACCTGTAAACTGCAGGTTCCGAGTTCGAATCCCGCCATGTACCAATGTGTTTTTCGATTTTCATATTTACATATTTACCAACGCTCTTAGGTGAAGGAAAACATCGTGATGCAACCTGCACATATCGGCGAAGAATTTCAAAGATATCAGTATTCACGCAAAAGACGCGCTCGTCGTGGAGTTGCGGAAAATGGAGCCCATCATGGGTCGAAACCTTTAAACCATAGACTAAACCATAGTAGTCGTACTGAATAACATAAATATTAAAACCTTAGCATAATGACTTTAATTCTTATAAACCGACATTATCATGCTGCCCTTGTCATTATGGAGGGTCGGCACAGTTCGTACTACTCCTCCATACTTTCCTATCAGCCATCATTTCTGAATTTACCCCTTTTTTCATCATATCTTCCTTCACACAATCCATCCATTCTTTCTTTGGTCTTCCCCTAACTTTGTATCCGTCCATGTTCAAATTAAACATTATTGAAAAAATCTAGGTGTTAATTAAAATTTGTTTAATGTTTTATTCGCAAGAAAATGACCAGTTTTTACAAGTCTTCCGCAGTTCACCGATTTGCTTAATAAATGGAGGCGTCTTCAGTTTTCTTGGGAAACTCTAAGTGATAGTAATAAAATGCTAAAGAAACTATTTGATAGCCAAGATATGATACGGTAGTCAAGTACCATTGCTACATGATCATATTGTACAATTTTAGCAGCAAACAAAAATGTTATAATATACTAGCTGTTGTTCGCGACTTCGTCCGGGTGGAGTTAAAAGTTATAGCCTATGTTACTCGGAGATAATGTGGCATTCTAATAGTGAAAGAAGTTTTGAAATCGGCCCAGTAGTTTTTGAGTTATTTCAATACATACAAAAATATATTCTCTCTTTATAATATTAGTATAGATGAACTATTTGATCACATTAAGTTGATTTTTCATCTATTTTGATCAAATTATTTTTAAATTTTCATGTTATATCTTACCGCATCCATAAATAACGTTTAGGTTTCAGCACTTCAGTTTTTTCATGAATAATTCAGCAGAAGTTCGTGCGCTTCGGGGAATGTAATAACTTTGCAACTCAAGCAAGGCCTCGCGATGTACGTTGTTGTATTAATTCTGATTACGGCTTGCGTTTTCTGCATATTTTTAACACTAAGTAATATCCTTGCACCACTATTTTTTATAAAAAAATATGGTTGAGTACATTTTACTACTTTAAAAATATTAAGCATGGTAATTAGAGAATATGAGTTATGAAAATATGCGTCGGTGGCTCAGTGGTTTAGCTCTTGACCTGTAAACTGTAGGTTCCGAGTTCGAATCCCGCCATGTACCAATGTGTTTTTCGATTTTCATATTTACATATTTATCCGACGTTCTTACGGTGAAGGAAAACATCGTGATGCAACCTGCACATATCAGCGAAGAAATTTAAAGATACGTGTGAAGTCGACCAACCCGCACTGGGCCAGCGGTGTCTATAGCCTCGTCACCTTCTTAGGGTAGGCTACGAGTCCCTCGGTGGGTACGTATACGTATTCATCATTACCGAGCTGGTAACGCTGCTGATAAATACGTACAATTTAAGCCCGAAGCGAATAAATAGTTTACAAAAGCTTCCATATAAAGATTACAATTTTTAGAAGCTTAAACTTCGATATATTCATAATAACATAACTTTCCAGCTTAGACTTTCAATTTATAACACAATTTTAGTTTTGGATTTGACGAAAATTGACTGTCGACAAAGTAAAACGAAATTGAATTTGTCTGGAATATTGAAAAATTTTACCATTAGGATATTTTAAATTATGTTTAGCATGACATTATCTTGGAGTTGTTTATCACATAAATGAATGAGCTAGACAAATATACTTTTCATTTATAATAACCGCAATGAATATCAGAAAAGTTTGGTTCAATCTATTTTTGTTAACGCCATTAACTTAATAATTTCGTTATTACATCGCCAAAGTACTCTCATAGTGGCTTATATTTCTCACAGTAACCACTTAAAGATTTCGTGAGCGGCAGTCAGTGATGTAACATACTCGTAGGGTCAACATTAGCTCACAGTTTCAAGTCATGTAGCAATGATTTCACGATTCGTAATGCGTCTGAACAGAACGTCGTCAATACGTGCCTGGAAACTCTACATCGGAACATCGGTTCCAATCCAATTGCAAATTATCTTTATATTCCCTACACTCTTCCGTCTCATTACACTAAACACAATATAGGATAACGGAACATGACTTTTTTAACAAATACTTTTGATTGAGATATTCAATATCCATTTTTAAGCCGGCTACAGCTTAGTTTTAAATATACAGTTCGACTGAACAGTTAAAACTGACGCGTGAGGCCAAACTAAGAACTGTACAGTTCGACTGTGCAGTTCAAGTTGACGTGTGTACGTCAGTTTTAAATGCACATATAAAACAGTACAGCTAAAAAACGGAACGTCTTGAGCCGCCTTTAGAGACTAAAATCTATTCACAAACAACTACTTAAACACTATCTATTGGTAACATGTTTAATATCTACACCAGTATTCCTACTCAAGAATTAACCTTACTAAGTAACCACCGAAAATAGCGTCTTCTACATTTTGATATGAAGAAGTCTCTCTGTCAGAGAATTTCATACTATGGCTTAAAAATAACAAAAGAAACACGTCAAAAGACGCTCTCATTGTGCTTTCCAAAAATATAAAAGAGCCACAACTCTCTACTTTAGGCTTAGAAACTTCACCCCAAATTACTCTGCCTATAGATACGCTGAATATTACTGTAGACTGTGGTGGTAGAGTTTTCTTAAGTAGGTGTCACAAGAACGGCGTTGTTTTGCTTAAAGTAGGCATCGGAACTACAAGAACGCCATCTACCGAAGCTTAAGTAAACACATACCATAATAAAAATGGTGTTGACCTTTGAAACGATTTATTCAAAAAGTATGTCTGCCTCAACTTTTATTTTTAACTAGCTGTCGCCTGCAACTACATCCGCGAGTAAATATTAGTATTTAATCTATGTTCTTCCTGCCTGTGCTCTAAATCTGTGCCAGATTTCGTTCAGATCCGTTGAGCCGTTCTGAGGATACATTGTAACAAACATTCAACCATGCCTCTTTTCGCATTAACTGAAAATAATTTTCCATATCAACTCATATACCAGATATCTTGAGCACAGAAAGTCGTGCTCGTTATGATTCTGTTCCATACTTCTCTAAGCGGTGAAGCAATTAAGACGTTATCCCTGGCGTTTATTACTCGACCTAAACGTGAACAGCTAATATAGTTTGTAGTCACCCGAGCGCCATCTGTTCCTGACGGCTTATTTAACTAGGGTCGTCTTTATCATTCTTCAGATTCTTGGAGTTTAAGCTAAAATAAATGTACTGTGTAATGCGAGCTTTGTTCATAAAAATGTCAGGGGTTTTAAAATAAAAAAATAATTGAGATTAAAAATGTGTGCAACGACTTCTCAGCAGACAAAAGAATACCTACTGCATCTCTACGTATCTCTTGTATACAGTAGCAGCGTTAAATTTCCCTGGTGATTAAGATTCCGTACGCGCAAAACTACATCGTCGATGACTCGTCTCACTGTACCTGACTTTCTCTTTACTTAAAATAGAGCTACAGTATATTATATGTAAACTGTCCATATAGATACTAAGGCACCAATATTTGTAAAGCCAAACAAACGGTTATTTTTTTAAATTGTGCAGTTAAAAATAACGTACATACGTCTATTTGAACTGCACAGTCAAACTATACAGTTCTCAATTTTGCCAACAAACGTCAGTTTTGACTGCGCAATTGAACCGTACAGTTAAAACTGCCCGTCTGTAGCTTGCTTTTGGTTTTAACAATGAAATAAGAATACACTATTTTTATATATAGACTTTATTGTTTAATGTAATGAAAATGACTGAATAGAAACAGCACAGCCGTCAGTAACAAATGGTGTTCAAGAGTTTATTATTAAATGTCAGCTCGGTTCGAGTAATTGGTGCTCTTAAGATTATTAAACGTCACTTTAGACAAGAAAGATATTTTATCCTATCCTTTGTTTGCAGATAAACATTCTTTGTAGCAAAATATGAAGTTCACAATTGTGGTTATACGAGTACTATGAACCTCGCTTTTCAATAACAAAAAAAACTTTATGTTGTTTATTTCATTTATGACTATCAGGGATTATCCAAAGTACATGCGCTACAAAGCGACTCGATAGCAAATATCAAAAATGTATGGAACTGACAACGACGTTCGATATCTCACACATGACAAGCACATGACTTATCGAATGTCATTGTCAGTTTCATACATTTTTGTCAATTTTATTAGCGAGATCGCCAATCGAAAGTTGCTTTGGATAGCCCCCCTGTTTTTCGACTTCGTCCGCGTGGAATTAAAAATATAGCCTATGTTACTCGGGGATAATGTAGCTTTGTAATGGTGAAAGAGTTTTTGAAATAGGCCCAGTAGTTCTCGAGTTTTTTCGATAAAAACAAAATATCAAAAATACAAAGTTTTTCTCTTAATAATATTAGTATAGATTATACTTAGATAGTATTTACCTTAAATCACGAGTTTTCCGGTACCGTTGTAATTAAAACGTTTATCGTGTATCTACATAGAAATTCCCGTAAAATGCGTTTTACAGTTGTGTATTGTTACAGCGGAACGATTCGTGCTTAGCGGTCATTAGCTGTGGTAGTAAATTGTTTGTAGCGTGCTATATTACCAAATTATAAGTTTTGTACTATAATATGAACCACCTATGTTACTTACTTCCCTTATAGTGTGTTATTAAACTGACAATGACATTCGATAAGTCATATGCTTCTCACGTGTGAGATATCGAACTTCATTGTCAGTGCCATACATGTTTGATTTTCGCTATCAAATCGCCTTGTAGTGCATATACTTTGGATAACCTCCCGATACAGACCTTTTTTTTAATGGTGCTTTTACAAAGGGTTTGTACTTGATTTGACATAAAAATAATATGTTATACAAATAAGCAAAGGGCTATTTAATATTCAAGTAAGACCCTCTTAAGAATAAAGTTATCAGATTATACGATTCCTTTTTGTAACGTAAACTACTTTGTTGAAAATTATTTAATAACCTTGGGAAAAATGTTTGTTTTATACTCTTATCGTAAGCTTCCACGAAGAAGTGTTGTATAATTACAACATAAAACAAAAACTTAAGGACATTAATCATTTTAAAAAGTCTTTAGTTTTAGGCACAAATATTTAGCAAGAAGTAATTTATCAATTTGTAATACAATACTCTGACATTCAATTTAGTGATATATTAATGGGTTCTTTTCTTTTAGAAAAGAACTATCTACATTAAGTTTTTTTTTTAATGTTCAATAGAAAACGTAAATGACACCATACAAAAATTATTACAAGATTAAATAGTTAAAACTTTCGTGAGACATTATTGTACTAAATTAAAACGACTAAAAGTTACGTGTAATTTTCGGTGTGCAAGACGCGCCGCGATCAAGACCATCGAAAATAAGCTATCGTCTTGAAGAAGAGTACAAAACTAGTCGGCACCGTCACCGAAAATTACAAGTGAGTTTTAGCCGTTTTAATAAAGCTTTTTTTTATATTACAAAGTGGCAAACGAGCAAGCGGCCACCTGGACTCACTGAAATAGTGAAGCGACCGCTGCCCATAGACATCTGCAATTGCAGATGCGTTGCCTACTCCTAATCTTCGGAGGAGGTGACGCACAGCAAGAGGATAATTCCTCTCCCTATGCTTATTTGAAGGAAAATGTATAACCACCTGATTTAAACATTAGATTAAAGCCAATTTGGCAACCAACAAGTTTGTACATAATGTAGTTTGTAACTTAATGTCTGCGATTGGCAACTCGGATAAGGTGAAGTGAATTGAATGCCAAAGTTTAAGGATCGATTACAGGCAAGTTACAATGTTACAGCTCTTCTCTAAGTTCACAGAACACCAGATACATCATTTATATCTTAACGCTGACAGTTACAGGCTTCTTATCTCTTCATAGAACTTCTTAAGCCTTGTTCGCACCAGGATAGTATTTTAGTTGTGTAGCAAGTATCCGAACAAAGGATTTATTTACTCTACCAAATTATCACTGTTCGGACACGTTTAGTTACTAAATTACTTGCTAACCAACTAATATACTATCCTGGTGCGTACAAGGCGTTAGTGATCGTGATTATCTTTAGTAAAAGAGCTAATTTTGGTTGCATTAACATGAAATTCAAATAATATGGTAATATTCAGCACAAGGAAAAAAGCGAAGAGATCGCGCTTCGAGAAAGTGGTGTTTTATTCGTAACTAGCGGTCGCCAGCGACTTCGTTCGCTTGAAGTTTAGAAGTTCAAACAAAGTTTTTCATCTTATTTTAACCATGAACAAAATATCAAGTTTCTAAGACTCATACCTACACTGTGAAAAAAATTTTTAGATTCGAACTATGATCCCTCTTTTGTGCCCCCCAAGGTAAAAAAAATAAAATTCTTGAATGGAAAAGTTATTTATTAATGCCGAAGAGCTCTCATTCCAGGACCCTTAGGGGTCGAATTTCTCAAAATCGTTTCTTAGTGCTCATCTACGTAGTAATAGTAACCTCTGTACAACATTTCAAGTCTCTAGACCTAGTAGTTTTGGCTGTGCGCTGATTTTAAGAAACCCCTCTACTCTTTATGGAGTTATTTTTATTTGCACGTTTAATATCCAATTTAATATGTTATGCTCTTAAAACAAGTAAGTATAAATTAACAAATGATGTTTTGAATTTTGTTTAATCATTGATTATACTTCATTTGTATTTCCACTTATCAATAGTGTGATTTTAAAGTTTTTTTAGTTAGCAGTGTTGCTCGTACTATAAACGATGATAATTTAAAAATGGAATAAAAGTAATTTCGTGTTGGTTTTATTTCGAGTGTCATCAGCTAATGGAGACATCCGATAGGGAAATGTAATTGCAATGGTTTTGAAGCGGTAATCTGTCATCGGTCGTATTAAACACGATCTATTAGTTATATTAATCTATGATAGGTTTTTATTTACATTAATATTAAAAATTTTCGTCGTTAAACCTACGTAAAAAAAGATTAGAAATTGTCGACAACAGAATGATTTAAAAAATATTATAATTTCATCAAAGGTAGTAGGTAAATGGTTGAACAGAGGTGGAGCCCGCTTCAACATCTTCGCACGAACGGTGGGATCGCCCGCCGAAATACCACGACCACACAGAAGACAGGAGTGAAATGGAAGCAATTCCGTGTTTCGTCTGATGAGTGTGGTGTCGGAGGCCTAATTTTAGTCCACTTCCCTTCCTATCCGTTTCTTATAAGGAAATGATGAGAAAGGGAAGTAGACATGGCGGGGAAGGGGACGTATAGGAAGAGGAATTATCCTCTTGCTGTGCGTCTTCTCCTCCGTAGATTAAGGGTAGGCAACGCATCTAAAATTGCAGATGTCTATGAGCAGCGGTCGCTTCGCTATTTCAGTGAATCCAGGTGGCCGCTTGCTCGTTTGCCACTTTATAACATAAAAAGGTTCTTATGATTATTACCAAAGTAGAAACAATATAACGAAAACTTGCTTTGTTTTACACTTTGTTTTTTGTATAATGTAAGACGTCTTTCATAACTTCTGACCGATACCCTTATAAACTACGAAATCGAAATGTTCAGCAAACTAATAAATATTTAAAAGTTTCTCTGATCTTTGGAAAAGAAAACTTTTAAGGTCAAATATGATATAAGTTTATACATTTATACTTTGGGGATATTATTACTTATTCATTCTATCATACTTTTGTTTTACAAAAAAATATTAGTAGGATTTTTGTTAACTTACTAATATTTATTTAACCACTCCAAGGGGGTTACCCAAAGTACATTGGCTACGAAGCGATTTAATCAGAACGTCAAAAATGTATGAAACTTACAATGACGTTCGATATCTCCCACGTGACAAGCACTTGACTCATAGAATGTTATTGTTAGCTTCATACATTTTTATCGGTTCCATCAGCGATATATCCAATCGAAAAGTACTGAATAGCCCCAGGTAAGCTTGAAAAAGCTTGTGTTAGTATATTGTTCACGACAATAGTCGAATGTCGGGATTCGAACCCACGACCGCTAGTTTCCAAACGATTAGGCTATTGGCGTTTGACTTGACTTGATACTAATTTTGTAAATGCGTGACTTATTCTAAGTTGTTTTGTTAGTTAAATATTCTAGTAATAAGTCATGTAAAAACATGAGTAACTTTTGAACTAGGTCATATTAAAGTTATCCTGAAAAAATAGTAAGAAAAGTATTTTTACATTACAATTTGTCCTTTCCTTTATTCGTTCAATCGAATCCTAGTTGCTGAATCAAAAAGATTGTCAAAGAAGGAAAATAAACATAATAAATAATTGCCCCTGTCTGTGTCTTCGTGTTTGACGAAGACCTGCCTTTTCTTTAGAAAATAATAGACATACTGAAACGAACTAAATGAAAGCGTTACTTACAATCTAACAGACGTCAACAACTGATATCTAAGGACTGTAACTTATTTACAATTTTGGCGTTTTAGTAATTGACCAATAGTTTTTTTTTTAGTTGTATACAGTAAGGTTATATTATTAAATAGTAAAAAATCTGTATATATTATATTTCTTGATATATTCTAGCATTTTTGAATTTACTATGTTTTTACAAAACTCGAACCAATTGATATGTTACTGTTAACATAATCTGTACTAATATTACAAAGAGGTAACCTTTCTATTTTTGTATGCATTGAAATAACTCAAGAACTATGGTTCCGATTTTAAAAATTCTTTTACCATTAGAAAGCTACATTATTCCCGAGTAACATAGGTTATATTTTTCTATTCAACGCGCACGAAGTCGCGAACAACAGCTAGTATTTTATAGATGTGATACAAAATACATGCAATTCTTGACACATATCTAACTGCATTATGCTGAACAGTCTGGAAAGATTGCCAAAGATAAATACTATATCTTGTTATCAAGGTGAAGTTCACTTTTACAATTTGTATTAAAAATTTAGAGTAAATATGGCAACATTATTTTTCGTTTTTTTTTAGGAATATAGAAATCAAATAATAGACCTTTATATTTAAGTTAGTTGAATCCCATTTTGTTGGAAGCAAGGTCACTAAGTTAAAGTAATGACCAAAGTTTTCAGAATGAAGCCACATTCAAGTAGTTTTTCAAGAAAACTGGCTGAAAACTTAGTCGAAGTATTTTTGGGTTCATTATAAGAAATGGAAAAAAAGGAATGCATATTTTTTTTGAGGTTTTACATATAAACACAAATACATGGAAATATATTTTAAATATGATAAAATGAATAAACATATTTTATCATATTCTTATAAGTTTACCAACAAATAGAAAAATTTATTTTCTAAATAATAATTAAACCTGAATTTCAATAAGCTCAGGACATTAAATTCTTTCCCGCTTAATTTAACATGTTGTAGCATGTTTATAATAAGGATGCTGTTGTTCCTGACTTCGTCCGCGCGGAATTAAAAAATAAAGCTTATGTTACTTAAGGTGATAGAGCTTTCTAACAGTAAAAGATTTTTTAAAATCGGCCCAGTAGTTTTTGAGTTATTTTAATACGTATGTATAGAATAAAAAAAACAAAAATACAAAGTTTGTTGCTTTATACTATTATATTTTTAGTTGTATTCTTTATTTTATCTTTAAAAAAGAAATACCTTCTGAGACTCATTTTGGGAATATCTTGAATAAACTTTAACACACCAAATACTTCACTAACTTTTGTTTACTTGAATGTTTAACAAAATGAATAGCAATAAAAAAATCACTGCAACTTCTTAAAGATGAGATTCAAAAGCA
Organism: Papilio dardanus tibullus; assembly: GCA_013186455.1. Lineage (NCBI taxonomy): Eukaryota > Metazoa > Arthropoda > Insecta > Lepidoptera > Papilionidae > Papilio > Papilio dardanus. Next base: position 486,387 of record QDHC01001931.1, on the reverse strand, counting down.
ACTTTTTAAATGTCACATTTTAGGTTCACATACAATAAATCGATTTATGTTATTTTTGAAATTGACAAGCTTATTTTTAAGCTTAAAATACAAGAGTGTCACAAGCCAACTTCGGGCCACCGTATTCGCGGATAGACTGAGTTTTGTTGTAGCTCGAAACGGCTGGTCTCTTTAAAGCTAAGCACAGAACAAAATAAACCATTTGTACTCAACATAGAGTTCAATTTCCTTCAGCAATGAGATGCTACATTTTCATGTATGTAATTGTAATATATTCGACTCTATTTCTATAACATTAAGCTTTTGTTCTAATATCTTAGACTTATCAAATAAATTTACAATATGGGTTTTGTAGTTTAAATCGTATAATAGTATTGTAAGTGTGATAGGGACTTTAAAATAAATCTATATTCAAATATATCATTACTATCTACATGAGAATGTTGGTACTCAGTATTGATGACAAATCCAAAAAAAAACTTAAATTAATCTTTAAAAAGAAAACCTATTATTTTATAAATACCCATACGTTATCTACATCAGTGTGTTATGCATTAAAATATTACTCGTCAGTCCTGATACCGCTGTACGTGGCGTCAGGACTGACGAGGGTTTCCCTCCATTTGAAATGCGCTCGTATCAAATTCATGCCTTAATTAGGGTATATTTTTCAAATACATATTGTAACGTATATATAGGTAGTATCTACCTTTATTATTTAGGTATGTTTTTAATATACGATATATATTTATGAAAACTAGAGAATTTATTCGTTCATTACCTAATTATAATAGTAAATGAATAGTACATTTTCATTTATTCATTAGTTACTTTGTAAATTGACACGTTTGAATAGAACTAGGTCACCTTACACCTGTGAAAGGAATCTGGAGATGCTTTGAAACAAAATCTAAGATACACTACCCTTAATACTTTGCAGAATACAACCTATTTGTATAATCACATACATTTGAATCTATTTTACCTATTTCAATAATTTGGTGTCTCAACACTCTACTTAATCTTACAATACTTTTAACTATCAATTTGATTGCGTTCGTATTCCTAAAGTTTGTATGCTAGATAAATAGTAATTTATTTGTTACAAAATTCTGGACTTGTTTGAGTTTTTAATGTCGATTTTAATTTTAAATTGGATCACGTTAGAAAATGGAATTGGGACAATCGTTTTAATACCTCATAAATTCACGCTTAATAAAATTGTTTTCGGAGCTTTTCTCGAACGTCGACAGAACGTTTTATACTTCTGTGGACTAAATGTTTGTCATTTTAAAACGTTGTAAAATGTAAAATGATTTAACGATTTCTAGACGTTTTTTGAAATTAAACGTATTTGAATATTATTAGTTATTTATTGTGAAATGTCATAGTTCAGGTAAAGGATTTTTTAACACAATCCGACCCTGCTAATCACTGCTATGTAAGTATTGTGTATCGTAGCACGTAGGCAGTACCTACGAAGTTCGTAGTATTTCTTAGCTTACGAGCTACGAAGTACTACGAACTCGTTATTATACTATGGAGTACCGTAGTACTCTGTGGCAAAACGATTTCTCGGCAAATAAATGTTAAATATATGCTTAAATATCAGATATGTTATTGTATATTTAAAAATCCACGTTTATATCGAGTTTTACTCGTAGCTGACGTTACAACAATTCAACGCTGACTCTATTGTGTGGCTGTCGGATTCGGAACACCAAAATATTGCTTTATCGAAGCGGAAAAGCTCTAGTATGGCTAAAAATATACATAGATTTTGTTACACTGTTATACGACGAAAAGAAAAATAAAGGATTTTGTAACGAAACTATTTTTAGATTTTTTACAAATATCGTTATTTTCAGAAATTATTTAGTGGGACCCAAATAGCGAATCGAAGCAGAGATAATAGATTTTTTTATACCGTTAAAATATTATATGTTTGTGTCATATAGTATTGTGATAATATTTTTACTAACATATATTTTATTTTCTATATGTAAAATTATAATTCTAATTTAAATAACATTTAGTTTCTTTTTTTAAGTTACTACAAATACTCTTTAAAAGCTTATTCTAATAATTGTATAATAGGAGTTAACATTAATAAGCAATTAATGTTTATAATTATCCAAATATTAGAAAGGCTCGAGATTTACATAAAATATGAACTTAAACCGGCAACCTCAAAAACAACCCAACGCTATAAATAGAAGGGTTGAGGTCATATACAAGAATAAAAGCTTAAAATCGGTTTAACGCCATCCGGATAAACGTGCATATTAAACCTGTACTAAAACGAAAATATTTTAAGCATTGTTTGCATCTGCACGTAATCGTTACTTCATACTTATTTATAATTATGGTAATAAAAGAATTTCCCCTGCGAAATTTTCACAAAACCCAAAGTACATGCGCCCAAAGCGATGCGAAAGCGAACATCAAAAATGTATGGAACTGCCAATGAAGTTCGATATTTTGTGAATTTAAGCTTTTTCCTTTAACCATTCCAACTAAGTTTGAAAAAGCTTGTGTTATGATATAGTTCACGAACAGTCGAATGTTGGGATTCGAACCCACGAGCGCTAGATCGGCACTCCGTACCACAAACCATTAGGCTATTGACGCTTGAATTTATGGTTAAAGACGTGTTTTGACAATGGAAACTTAATATATGCAACTTACCGTATAGCACAACTGGTGCCGTCTTCATCATCCTCTCTCTTACGTCGACGGCGGCGTACGTACAAGTACGCACCAATACTGACCAGCAAGGCGACCGCACCGCAACTCAGTATCGATATCAGTGCTATGTTGTGCTTCTTCATTGTGATCTGAAAACAGAAGATTTAATTAAATCAATTAAGCCGACCTCAAACGTACCTCGTCAATTTGAACTGCACAGTCGAACTACAGTTCTGTTTTTCCTACACACGTCAGTTCTAACTGCGCAATCGAACTGTACAGTTAAAACTGTGCAGTTAACACTGAGCGTATGTTGCCGGCTTTGTGTGTGTCTAGTGTATATTTTCTTAGGCGATGACTTCCAAGGTCTTACAAAATATGTGTTGGTTTAATGTGGTAGAGATAGGAAATTGATAGAAACATTTTATGGAATTTTCTGATGACACTAGAGAAGGTTTGGCTTTAAAAAATCGTTTTTATAAGAACCTTTTGCTTATATGTACTAATATTTGATAATTTTGGCCTACATATTTAAACATAAAACATTATTTTTACTTTAACGATACAGTCACATAGTACAAAATATAAACAAAAACGGCCAATTAAAAAGGAATTAAGCACAAAAATCAGTACAACGAATAAACCAGCTCTAGTTCCGTGGGCACTTAACGAATGAAATTTTTCGAAGCGTACACAACAATCCGTATCACGGGACGTAACCAGGCATCGAAAATTTTCAACTGAGGGCCTATCACGAATATTTGCGAGAAGGTATTCGTAACATCATTGATAAAATTTGTATTGGATTTAAGCAGCGCGCCTGCCGGACGTACAGTGCGCCAACAAATAAGTAACAAATGGTTACTCAAAGTAACGAATCATTTCTCGAAAGTTTTCGTGATAGACCATCTGCTCCACATTTGATCTCTGCTCTTGGCCTCTTTCCAATACTTCAAGCAGAGCAATTACTGAAAGATGGTTATTTGGAAACCAACAATTGTATAGATTTTAAGATAAGAGGTCGATTTGTTGCGATTGTTTATTTTTTTAACGTTTTAAGAATTCACTTTTTAATTCTTAAAAGATTCCTACTGTAAGCAAACACCCGTAAGACCGTAACAAACATCCATGGGCGTCGGATCAAATAATTTAGGCGATTTGCTGTAGGTTTGCTCCCTTCTAATATAAAGAAACCCAGTCAAATTATATTTTCGTTTCATTTTACTTCAGCTTGTTCGTTAATCGTTTGCGTAATTAAGATAATTATTCATTAACAGTTCATTACGTTTAAGAATTTAATTGCTTGTCTTCGTTAAACTACTGAATTTTCTCTGTAATTATCGTCACTCGCAAAATAACGCTCCCCTTGACTGTTTTATGCATAATTACGTAAGTAAGTACCTATTAGGAGTACGTCAAGTATTTACTTATAGTTCCTTAATAACAGATTGAATAGTGACACCCTGTTTAAGTATGCAACAAAGTCTTGAACTAAAAAACCACGATCCAAATTCTATAAAAAATAATCTATATTAGATTGTAAACGGTGTTTTCTTCAAGATTTAATTCAGAATTAATCCGTAAGTTTAATAATTTAATATTAATACAAATAAAATCTTATAAAATGGTCAACTCTGGTTATACTAATACGATAAGTAAAGTGCTAAACTGCCGAATTTTCAAACATCACTAAAATATTTAAGAGCGTATTACATGTTAAATCCACGCTTAAACTTTAAATTTTACGGCGATCTCGTTTAATTTTGACAGCACTTAGATTTAAGCGAAGCTTAAATTTGTGTGGCCTTTGAAAAATCGGCCGTGAGTAAATTAGATTTTTAAGTTTATTTCGTCCAAACAAAAGGGACGAAGGAACTTTTATTCTATAGTTTTTAAAATGGTTCGTTAAGTCTATAAGGAATGAGACAATATGCTCTAGATTTCGGACAGGGTTAGATGCTATGAATTCGGGAGAAGCGCTATGAAAAGGGTCTATGCGGAGTGCGATGCGGTGCGGCCGAGGTCACGATCGACCCGGGCGCGTTTACGTCCACTAAACTACTGTCTGATAAACGGTCAAGTTCATTGTTGAAAGCAGAATCATTCGCATTATCCATATTTAAGAAACTACATATAAAAATTCTTTTATAGATCAGCAATAAGGAAACAAAATATACTTAATATTTTGCTTTACATAGATGACAACAGTAAATAATCCCGCATACGACCTGTTTTAAGAATAACAAGGTTTAGTTAGGGTCGAGTTAGATTTGTTTTAAAATATTTGTAGTAACTAACGTCATAAGTTTTTTGCAAGATGGGAGTAGGATTCCAAGACAACATTTCGGAGCATAAATTACACTCATTCACATTCACACTGTTGTGTACTAAACACATCTATAATAACAAATAACAGATGTTTTTTCAGTGTATAAGTAAGTGGCGAGTATTAATTTTAAATTACCATTAAAAATGGTGCGAGTAAACTCTCCCATTACAACAGACCACCGCGCTGTGATAATGAAAATGTAACATCGAGGTACCTGTGGACGACAGGTTCCTAACTACGTGATACTGTTTGGACACTCGCTGACTAAACTATATTTTTAATGTCACCTCTTTCTGAAAATGAAAGACGGATTTGCTTAAAGCGTGATATAAATATAGATAAACTTTTAACTTGAATTTAACATTTTCTTTAAACAGACTGACTTTCAAGCTCTTGGTTATTCTAACATAAATAAAATTTTAATCGTACGATATTTTTTGAATTCCTTTCTAGTAAAAGCATTTCTTTTTTACAAATAAGTATTAGAGCCTTTAACTTTTTCAGTGTGAAAATAAAAGCCTCCGAATTTCTTGTCTAATAAAAGAAAGCGCCATCTAGTTTGAAACACCCGTACTTATTACTTCACAAAAGCTCCCTCTATCTTTTGATAGGTAGCAAAATCTCAGGCAACTATAAGTTTTGTTTAAATAAAAACTGCAATGGAAAACTAGACTGTACGTAAATAAATTAAAATTCGAGAAATAAATAATATATAATATTAAAGACTATTTAACTTAGTGTTTCTAACATTAATGTAATTAAATGTTATTCTTATTATCTTTAATGAAACAAAGATAAGAATAATATCTAAAAAACGTGTGTTTAATGGCCGTTTTCACAAACAATCCCTAAATGTTAGGTAACCCTTAACGCAGTTTAATAGTCACCTAACACCAATTGTATTTTCACTAACAGACAAGTGTCACTTTAGACCGTAAGGGATCAGTTAGATTTAGGGAAACCCTTAAGCAAAAAGATACCTATCTAAAATTACTTTAGGGGTTGGTTGGTGAAAACGGGCATAAGTATTGCAATTTTACGGTTTATGTATTTGGGACTAATAGTATTTATGAGTCCCAATTGACTCAATTCCTGTTAATAAAAGCTTTCATATCGCTCTCTGGTATACTCAAATAGGGAAATATTTTACGAACACAAACAATAGCTGTACTCGTAAAATGTTTACGAACGAGTGAAGCGAGCGAATGGCGCCACTGATTTGTTTGTCGCTGTCGCAGACGTACCTACAATATGTACTTAACAACGAGTTCATTGCCGAATTACCTGAACAAAAACATATATTTGTCACATGTCTTTGATATAATTGAGAAAGCAATAGGCAATTATCTCTCGGCAGTGAATGTGTTGTGATGAACTCATTAGAGCCAACTTTAACCAATTCGAAAGTAGAACTGGGACACACACCCAAAAAGTTTTTCGATTGGCGATATCGCTTATGGAAGCGACGAAAATATATGAAACTGACATTGACATTCGATAAGTCATGTGCTTGTCATGTGAGTGTTATCGAACGTCATTGTCAGTTCCATACATTTTTGACGTTCACTATCGAATCGCTTTGTAGCGCGCTACATTCGACTGATCGCAACTGTCTCTTGATTCCTCTATTATTGTGAATGTCCATGGTCGTCAATGGTCTCTGAGTCTCACAAGACGTTTGCTCCCTTCTTTAAAAAACATTTCCGAAATAAAAAAGGAATCATTCGTGACTAATAAGAAATTAATTTCGTAACATGATTGTCAAGCGTGCCCATTAAACGATCATCACTAAATGGAAACTACCGCAAGTTCATAAAACAGTTGTGTTGACACAATGGAACGCCCGCTCGTCCATTAGTCGCCCGTTAGAACAATAAACTATAGCCACTAGATACACGTTAAATTATTAACTCGCGTACAATACGTAACATAAATGCGATTTATCGCAAAATAAACCAAACTGGCGCCCTTAAGTCGTTTAAACTACTCATTCTATACAAAGGAAGTGAAGCTCTCGACTAATAATAATCGACTCTAAATGCGACTGTGTGTGAGTAATAATAGACGCACCTAATGACCATTAAACGACTCTGAGCGCATTTAATAATTTTAAAGATATTGTAGTATTGGTGATAACTTTATAAACTTTAATCCGATTCTAAACTTATAATAAAGGGATAACAATGGGTAACCCCATTATTATAGCCCGACGAAAGTTAGCATTGTTAACTTCGTAACTTTAAATTGACATTCTGTTTTCGCAGTGTATAAAGCCTTAGGCGCTTCACAGACATAGCGGTGGTGTCCCCATGGAAAAAAAATATTTCCATTACTTCGACGCTTTTACTAGATGTACAGTCATCACAACTTGATTCATTGTACAAACTTTTTACATGTGTTCCGACATAAACTGGCCTTTAGATGTTACTGATAATAAAAGTAATCCTCCCCACCGCCGCCAACCAATTGACTCAATGGAAAAATAAATCCCATTGGGCGGATTTAAATGGTCGACCGATCCGCCGAACGGTGAACATCCGAACAGCAATATTTGCATCGATTTTTTTCACACTTTTATTAAATACATATTGTCATATTGTAATCTCTTTCATTCTGACAAAATAATAACAATGTGTTAATGCGAGTATCGGCAGTAAAATTCCAGCGTCGGTTGCGGTTACAATCGCTCCGTCTGTAAAGTGCCTAAATTGACATTCTGTTTTCGCAGTGTATAATGCCTTAAAGTGATGTGGGTCAGGACAGTGAATAATTTCCGTTTGACTTTTTTGTTACGATAACTTAGATTAGATGTTTTTTTGTGAGAGGCAAAAAAGTGGCAGGAATCACGAAGAAAAATGTCTATAATGTAAAAAAGAAAGGAAGTTATTTTTAGGTAGCTGTCACTTAAACAATTTTAATATTTTATAGTTAAGGAGGTTAGTACTTCCTGCACAAATCTTTTCGTTTCGACACTTTTTTGTGGATATAATAACTATACTATACTAGTAAGTATAAGTAAATACATTAGTCCGAGTAGATTAAAAAAGTTTATTTATTAAATGAATAATACAAAGATAACTATAATTTTCTAACAGACCAGATAATATTTATGAGAATTATACCACGATAAAACCAGATATGATAATAAGGCGTAAATTAAATCAACCAATGCTCGTTTTCACCAACCAACCCCTAAAGTAGTTTTAGATAGGTGTCTTTTTGCTTAAGGGTCTCCCTAAATGTAACGGATCCCTTGCTGTGTAAAGTGACACTTAACTGTTGGTGAAAACGAAAGTAGTGTTAAGTGACATTTTAAATGCGTTAAGGGTTACCTAAAATTTAGGGATTGTTGGTGAAAATGGCCATAAGTATTCTTTAACAAAGCGATGTGGTTTAAGCTTTGTAAGATCTAGGACGTTGTCAGTTAAATACTTTTGGCTTAGAAGTTTGAATAATAAGGTATGATAAGCTTATTTGTACATGTTGGAAAGATAATATGAATAAATGTTTATTTTTATGTTTTAATGTGTGTTCTCATTTCAACGGGAATAGAATTCTTTATTTGAAATTATTTTCTTGTGGCCATAAATATTCCTTTAAATGTGCTATTTCGAGAAATTGTTTTACCTCATTAGGTTAGGTTAGCACTAATGTGCCGTGAAGAGGCTGTCATGCCGACGCCCTTCAACCTTCTATAAAATTTTCTAATATAATTCTGACATAAATGTCATATTATATTATTGTCAGTTTCTTAATGTCAGGATAAATGCTATGACGCAAATTCTACATGATGTTTAATATCCGTGTTTAATATGCGATTGTAAATTTTAGAATGATAATGTTTTATTACTTTGTTTTGTTTGAAGCTGTTAACTTTGTAAAACAATTAAATCAAATCACGAGGATCCTAATACCTCTTACATACAAGACAAGCCATAAAGATAATGTGTAGACCCTTTTTAATAATCATCATCATCATCACCAGCTCACTATACGTCCCCACCGAGGGGCACGGTTCCTACTCCTTAAGAGATGACTAGGGCCAAGTCAACAACGTTGGTCTAGTGCGGGTTGGTCGACTTCACAGACATCTTTGAATTTCTTCGCCGATATGTGCAGGTGCCATCACACACTTTTCTTCACCTTATGAGCCTCCGTAAATGGCGGAATTCGAACTCGGGACCTGCAGATTACAAGTCAATAGCTAAAACCCTGAGCCATCGACGCTCTTTTTAAGAATAATGGGTCAATATTTTTTTATTCATTTAAGATTCCAGAGCTAGCTTCAGTTTCTAGGTTACTCTTGAATCTATTTGCCATCCATTTATCTATCACTACTTCCTTTCTCAACTAGTTTAAAAGTAATATAACAATCCCTGATCTCAGTCGCTGCTTATTTAAGACAAACTATATATTACTGAGGAAATCAATATTAGGAAAGTTAGTTCGTTTGTATTCATTATTCTTAGTTTCTTTGCAAACAGTTATTGTTACAATATCATACCATGGTTTCAAATTTAATATGAACGAAGATGGAGCTTGGCTTAAAGTTTAACATTATATCACATACTCGTACTAATACAAGGGTTAGCATAATTGTCACGTTTGAAGTGATGTTTACCCTAATATTTTGTTTATTGAGTTTTAATCTATACTAATATTATAAAGAGTATTTTTTATTTTTGTTTGTATTGAAATAACTCAAGAACTTTTGAAATCGGCCCAGTAGGGCCGATTTCAAAAATTCTTTCACCAATAGACAGCTAGATTATCCCCGAGTAACATAGGCTATATTAGCATATCCACGCGGACGAAATCGCGCACAACAGCTAGTACTGATATAAATCACTAGTAACATTTTCATGAATAAATGGAGCGTATAAATAGACTTCGCATGTTCATAACAAATTAAATATGGTTACTCTCAAAGTTTCACGTCTTGAAAAACAAACAAATAAATTACCCAATATTGCCAACTTGTTTATCAAGCTCGAGAGAAGTTGACACCAGTCTGAATAAAATTTATATTCATAGTAAACATCAGAGAATAATCTTTATTTTTGTATATAGGTACGGAGTTTTTCAGGAGGCTAGAACAAAACTCGAGACCATTAGGCTTTTGGCAACATGATTTTAGGAAATCTGTTGCTCGTTTCGAAAAGGATTCAAACCAATGTTACATGAACATCCGATCAGTAGGCTGAAATCAAAACTAGTCGTTTCTACCTATTGGCTTTTCGCACGATTTTATAAAATTTGTTGCTCTTTCCGCAAAGTGATTCAAAATCACGTGAATCTACAATGTTCTCAATTCAGAATGGTTGATTTTAAATTAAAACTAAAACATAATATTAAATAATAAAAAGTTCGTTTCAAAGTTTACAATTCAGTTACAATACGGTTAGTTGAAAAAGTTAAAATTAACTCGACGGATTCTAAAATTAGTTTTGTTGAACATGCTCGTTATTTCAACTTTGTGTTGTTTAAATATTTATTACTAAATAAGCTTTTTTAGTAATTACCGTACAGTTGTAAAATAGAGCAAATTTAAGACTAGCTTTTCACCGCAACTGTGTCTGCGCATGATTAAAAACCATATAAGAAATCAAAGTTCTAAGAAGAACACTATGTGGACCAACGAATAGATTTCTTATCTATGATAAGAGAATATCAATACCATTTATCCAGATGTAACTCTTCAAAAGATAGCTTCTAATAAACATCCATTAAAACTTTAGCAATAATAAGAAGATATTTTACTTCACTCCGTAATTGATTCTACTGAATAACAAAAGTGGGAATCTTGTGTGCTATTATACGACTGATTCACTCTCATTCTATTTCGATTCAGTGATTACTCGATGTACTATGATGAATGATACGCCCTCAGAAATCAGAGTGAAACGGGTCTGACTTTTGTCAACGGTAACAATTGTGTTATTTATGATTTGCGTGCACAATTGTAAGCCAATTTCTCTCATGAAGGATAGGTACTTTTTGTTTTCGTCATGTTCGGAATAGTTATGGTATTGTTATTTAAGTTACATCAGACCACTAACGGACAGTAAGAGTATATTTTTAAATGCTAATAGTCTCCCTGAGCGAACGATTAACAACCCTGAGAGTTGCAGTAAGATGAACTTGTATTAAAGTGTCCTATTAGCATAGTTTAGCTAGATATAACAAGGTACTTCAGGTTTAAACAGATTTAAATCATGGCGTACATATACATTTTTAATAGAAAACAACGCCAGTCAATAGTTGCTACTAGAAAAATAAAACAAATTAAAACGAATATTACAAATGCCAAAGTATCTCTCTATCCCACTGATGAAAGCCTAGAGGTCATATTAAGTCTAGTAATATAACTAAGTGAATTTAAGTATTTTATTAAATTAGTTTTACCTGGTATTGATACTCTTTGAAAGTTGATCTTAAGTGTGTAAGTATGAAAGGTTGGAATGTATTCAGCGTACAGGCTTAGCAAAGGTAAGAGCTCTCAGAGATAATTAATGAGAAGATAGTCTGAATGCGGTTTAATTATAAACAACGTTAATGCTCCTTATACATACTGGTCTAGATTTCTAAACACTTTTTGAATATTATAATTACAATCTTTTTAGGATACTAATTTAAAACGTAAAGCACTGTTGCTTGTAAATCGTCCGGAATTAAAAAATATATCCTATGCTACTCGGAGATAAAGTATCTTTCTAACGGTGAAAGAATTTTTGAAATCGGCTCAGTAGATTTTGATTTATTTCAATACATACAAAAATCCAAGGTTCTCTCTTTATAATATTAGTATAGGTTGCGAGTAGTTGAATGTCTGTTTAAGATGCTCTACCGTAATCAAAGTCGTTTAGTTTTCATTAACAGTTAAGCGTAGATTTATTTGAAACAGTTATATAATTATTATGAGTTTTATAAAACGTGTAACATATTTTGTTTAAACTTTACTGCCCTTCTATTCAATGATTTTCCAAACTATAAAGATTTGATGCAATTTTTATAAAGTCCAATAGACTTTAAAGATAAAAAATGTTTTATTGCGAAGGCATGTCAAAATAAATAAGGCTTAGGGCAACTTTTCAAGTTCTCAATTCTCGTCACGTATGTGTTTATACTGAAACTTGAAAGTTGAAAAGCTCTCTGTTTGTTTGTTCCGTACTTTTGTAGCTATATTAATGTAATTTTAACTCTACTCTAAGTGGTTTTTATTGTGTTTACTTACATACCAATTTAATACAAAAATAACTTTAATGAAATAAAGCTTAAATAAAGTAAAAAATAGTGACTAATTACTCTACTAACTCTAGTAGGCTTTGTAGAGTCAAGATTAGGCTAAATAAATAAAAATATACTTGGTAATAGTGCTTGAAAATTAATTTATATTTCAAGTTTAAAATATTAATTCTAACCTATTTGCCAAATTGCTTTAACTTGGTGTAATAAGCCGAACAAATTTATCCCTTGAAAGTGAGAAGCATAATCGTTAGGGAACTCCCCAAGGGTGTGTACCCACGTCACATTTGGGACCTAATAACTTGGTAAAGCAAATCCTATCTCACGTCCGCAATGTAGAGTAGTAGACATGAATATTATTTACTCGTACTATTAGGTAAATGATTTTTACTTAAAGCCGGCTTCAGACGCGGTTCAAACTGACATGTATAGGTCAAATTTATATCTGTATAGGTACCGTTCGACTGTGCAGTTCAAATTGACGTGTATACGTCAGTTTTAACTGTACATTTGAACTGTGCAGTTAAAACTGAACATTTATAGCCGGCTTTAGTCTGTCTGGCAATTGAAAATACGACGCTCGACGTTATTTTGTAAATATAAATGTGCACCAAAAGGATTTATCTCTCATTAGGCTATTCTCAAATTCGTCGTAAATCTATACTAAGGGTCTCTATTAATGACCATTTAGTAACTCGGGTAGTGCCAATTGTCATAAGTGCAGCGTTATTATAAAACATAACTGATTTCTCAGTTATTAAGCCGTACATTTAAGAGTTGGTATATAGCCTATATCCCAGAACTTTTCTACAAGGATTATTAAGAATTTACGACGGTTCAAGCATCGAAGTTTATACCTTATCTGCACTGCAGGTATATAAAGTAGGTGATTTAGTGGGAATATAGAGAACTAACGGTCCGTCTCGGTCCGGAAGGGCGGACATTTTTTTTTATAATATATGTTGTAGGGAATAATAATCTAATGGTGAAAAGATATGGTTGATAATAACATAAAAAAGAAATATTTTTTCTTCAGTGCAGATTAAATGGAAGATTTTTTTATTTAATAGAAGATTAAGCCTGCATTCAAACGAGCGCTTTTTTAACGCGCGGCAGAATAGCTTTGAGATAGAACGAATGCATACCCATGTATTAGTTTAAACGGTAGCGCTTTTAAATGTCAATCTCGCAGCGTTGCATTTTGTGCACTAGACAAATGAAACAAGAGTAATTTTACAGCATTCGTAATGAAATGAGTGATAAAAAAGCGTCCGTGTGAATGCAAGCTTACAATCTTTTCAACCAAATAAGTTTTGTAGAATATAAAATAAAATACTTACACAATGATTGTATTTATCAAAACCACAAATGATCTGATGTAATACGCTATTGGAAATAAATAAAGCCTTTGTTAATATTAATCCCAGTATTACGCCTCGGATCGTTGTCATTTGTTTTATTCAACAATCAGTTTTCAATGCTTTGACCAATTTTCATAAGGACATATTTTACTCGTATAATGTTCTTGCATTTACTTAATTAAGTATAACCAATTCGCAAACTATAATGAATACATTAAATTTAAGACTCCTAAAATATGTTTGAAATGAGAACATTTTCTATTATTTAAAATTGACAAGATTGGGAATCTGACCTAACATTCGAATACATTAAAAGATTTTATAATAATTATTTTGAGTACCCATTACTAAATTCGACGCTGTAATTTCCACTTTAGTAAATGGTTTGTGAACAACATTTGTTATGTAAATAAATATATATTTTTCGAGCAATCGAAAGCTTTTTTTACGATGTTTATATTACATTTACATGTAAGTACTTGTTTTATTATTGCTTCGAACATTTTCATTTGCAATATTCTATATCGTGGGCATGCGATGGGCATTTCAATTTTTATGACAAAATGAAACGTTCCTCCTGAAACTATTTCACATAAAACGTTATTACGATTTTAACGAAATTGAATACGAAATTTCTTTAATTTACTTATAAGTATATATATAAAATAATATTTATTTGCTTATTATTGGTTAGACTGAATTAGATGAAAAAAGAGGCAACATTAGGACAATTTATGCACTTCTTTAGACATAGAACCATAAAAGTAAATTGTTTAATTACAATCCTTATCCTTATCCTTACATAGTATAAAACAATAACGCTTTTTTTATTTTTGTCCCTATATATGCTTGAATCTTTAAAACTACGCAGCGGATTTTAATGCGTTATTTTTAATAGATAGAGTGATTCACAAGGAAGGTTTTCGTGTATTACGAGCGACCCGCCCCGGCTTCGCACGGGTGCAAGACTGATACCAAATACACTACAGAAAAACTGTGTATATAACAGCCGTACTAACAATATTTGCATCCGTGCGAAGCCGGGGCTGGCGCTAGTATTATTATAAAACTTAATTTCCGACAAAAAATGAAGTTTTTATTTAAATTTTATTTATCGTAGTATATTTTTTATTAATAAACTCATTAAATTGAAGAACACTTCAAATGCTTAGCTCAAACTTAGTTAGCTAAACTGACCTAATTTATTTGCAATTTATTATTTCAAAATGAACGATCAGATAAATGTTAATTCAATTTAAAATATAAAATTAAAATGAAAAAAAAACCTTTGGATCAGCGAAATATACAAATTTTCAATTTCAAATGTATAAAATGCATCTTTCGACAATTCTACAATACTTTATAATAATTTAAATTCAATGTTCCTAATTTGAATATCGGTTTACACATCGAACTTTGTATTTGGTCTGTTTAAATTGTTAAACAATGTTAAACCTATCACAAAACTTTCTTCCAATAGCTGTTTGGTTTACCAATGTTGTTAGTATATCCTTTTACATTATATGCGTACTGCATAAAATTAATATAAAAATTATCTGCAGGCCATTTACGAATCAGAAACGAAATTTTATTACCACTACAGTTTTAACCCACCTTTATACAGGTTGCAGTTGTTAAGAAAAAAAAGACTGTCTAAAAATAACTCATAACTTTATAAATGATTCGTTCAAATTCATAGTCAATTTATGTTATTATTAATATGATTGTAAACTGGCCAACTTCAAAATTTTACTGTAACATAGTATATTATACTAATTGTCAGGAGTGGCATCGAAGTTGCTGTAAAATTAAGCACGTACGACGACATGAAATATTTATAAAAACTGCCGTTTCAGCGGCGGGTCACATTTTCTTGATTTATTTACGTCATTAGCATGCGAGGCATGAAGCCCATATCCATTCCCTGTAAGGTATTCCATAAGCTATTCCGAGTATTTCTACTTACAAGATACCGTGACTTATTTTTTCAACATTTACTATGAAAATATATTTATCGTTACTATTGAATATTTTGGAATATTTATGTAAATATTTATGTAATATTTTGTTTCTCACAATATATTTGGCGAAACTAAATTAAGTAAGTACCTGATGTATAAAAAAGGACGTAAAGGCACTTATTTTAGAAATGGAATACGACATAAAATAGGTATTATTATTCTTAAAATAGCACAAGAATTTTCAAAGATTTTCCTTGATTTCGACTTCAAAGAAACGCTCGAAGTTCTTTGTTAAAAATTATGATGCCCAAAGATGCCTTTGTTCCGATAAATCTATTGTATTGGATTTCAATTAGCAGGTAACGTATCGTTAATAGGAAAAGAAATGGATGATATTTCGCTCTTTTATTTATTGAGAAATATAATTTGTACAGTCAAAGGCAGAAATATATATATTACACTTATTGCAAACATAGTTAACAGCCACACAATGTGTACATATATATGAACTCTTAGCTGTTTCCATATTTGTGACATTGTAGATGGTGACGTTTTATAAGACTTTGTGGTCTATATATTTTTGCCTTTGACTGTACTACATTTAAAAATGAAAATTAATAGCTAAGAAGCTCCTTTTTACATCACTACAAAGTGTAAACTATTAGATAAATGCCACACATGCCGAGTATCGCTAAAATATTTGATTGACAGTACGAACCGAGTACGAACGTGATCTTTAGAATATCGGCGTTAAGGGCTAGAACCAAAAGGACCAAAGTAGACCAAATAGGAGAAATTTACTCGACCACGCGCAGGCGTACCAGCAGCTGTAGTGCCTAAGATGATGATGATGATGATGCCGAACCGAGCACTAGGACCGAAAAAAAAACGATTCAGTTTGAACGCGGTTTCTGAACAGACTGGGATTCAAGCAAACATTAAAATGTGATGGAAGGCTAGCTGTTCGTGTTGTATATCTCTTATTAGCATTACAATAGAAACGTAAAAGTCTATAGATATTACATGAGTAATAATGTAACATATTAATAACTAGTAGTAAATTGTACTATAATGTAGGTATTACAGCTGTCTTACTCCACAGCTGCGTTGTAATAATTCATAGACGTAATTATTATAAATATGTTACATATAAACTAATGTTGTATACAGATAGAATATTTATAGCATAATATATCTAATATATCTTCTTATATTTATATTTAAACATGTCAAGAAGAAACATTAACTTCTTCGTATTATTGAAAAGTTCAGTTCACCATTAGCTTTCACTAGATTACTAAATTATCACAAAAAAAACTTTACAGAAAAATCATAGAAATGCTTTTTATGCAATAAAAAAGAAACTGTTTATATTAACATTAACAAAGCGAAGTTACCTAACCTGTAAACAATTTAAATTCTACTAACAAAAAACACTTTTTAAAAGATAGGCTAGTAAAGTGATTAATTATAAGTTTTCGTGAAAGTTACGAACATTTAATTACCTTAACGCTTTAAGCTTTTTGTCAGCTAATTTAACTTGTTTAACAACTTTTTGCACTAATATAATTTATGTCACCCCCATATTGACTTGGCTAAAACTGCTCTAAATACTATAGATTTGCAATTAATAGAAGTTTTCTATAAGAAAAGAATATGAATTATTATTGAAAGTAACTAGCTGTTGTTCACGACTTCGTTCGCGCGGAATTAAACAATATAGCCTATATTACTCGGGGATAATGCAGCTTTCTAATGGTGAAAGATTTTTTGAAATCGGTCCAGTAGTTCTTGAGTTATTTCAATACATATCAAAATACGAAATTCGTTTATTTTATGTTTTATTGCCTAAACAGTTTGGAATAACTTATAAGTTACTGAGGCGAAGTGGAAGGCGAAAGTTGGTTAAATATAAAGCAAAATGTAATACACGATGTTACGCATTGGTTTTCAAAGTTGTAACAAAATTTCCATACCGCGGAGTGCGATACTCTTGTGAAGACCAATTAAGCGAGAAATTGCTTCACAAACTTGAGAAGTTTCGTAAATCAAAGCACGAGTATTATAACTTTTACTATACGTAAGCTATACTAATATTATAAAGAGAAAAGATTTGTATGTTTGTATTTTGTATGTATTGAAATAACTCAAGAACTACGGGGCTGATTTCAAAAAATCTTTCACCATTAGAAAGCTATATTTTCCCCGGGTAACATAGGCTATATTTTTTAATTCCACGCGGACGAAGTCGCGAGCAATAGCTAGTATAACAATAAAAATACATTTTCATAGCTGCCTTTTTTCCTTTTTTTTGTACTTCTGCCCTGTGTTTACTTTCATCGTATTATACGAGTATCTTTTGACGTACACGCACGTAATTTATTTACATTAAGCGACTTGGTAAGCTCTTTTATGATCGTTCATGCTCAAAAAATATGTAACCTTTCGTTTTAACGTAAATTCAAGCGAAAAAATGTAAGAAATAAACTTGACACTTGTGCAAAATGTGTTCCAATCTATCACTTGACGTCGGCAACGAATTTAATTTACCTCGAAAGTGTCGGCGAACGATGGATGTTCCCCACACCTCGCTACAGTCAGTGTATTGGCTTAAAGATTTATAACCTCTGTTACTTCGTTAGAACAAGAGGAATGACAACCAAATATGCAAAGAAACAGTTGCAAAATAGCTTGCAGTTTATATAAAAGGATAAGTCAAGGACTAAGCCCGCATTCACACGAGTAATATTTCAATGCGCGCTAAAAAGCGTCGAGATAGATCAAATGCATTTGCATGTATCTGTATCTGTTCACACGGCGGTGACTTTAAATTTCACGCAGCGTTGGATTTTGAACTCTAGACGCACGAAACAAGAGTCATTTTACAGCGATCGTATGACCCAGGGCGTTGAAAATGCGCCAACCCCGACGTTAAAAAAGCGTGCTTGTGAAGGCAGGGTAACAGTACGATAATTAATGAAAAAGCTATGGTTCGACCCATTATGGGCTCCATTTTCCGCAACTCTACGACTATATTTAAATTTCTTCGCCGATATATTCAGGTTGCATCACGATGTTTTTCTTCACCTAAGTTCGTCGAGTAAATGTACATATGAAAATCGAAAAACACATTGGTACATGGCGGGATTCGAACTCGGGTCCTGCAGTTTACTAGTCTAGAGCTAAACCCCTGAGCCACTGACGCTCTCACGATAATTAATATTTTTTTATTTACCAATATGTTACATAGTATTATAATAATTCATGTTTAATGTTTGGAAAGCAAGCTTAAATGCCAGTGATGACTTTTTACATACCATATGCCAGAGTTTTTGTCTATGCTTAGTCATGCTTTATTATGAATTGCTAAGCGAAGATTTTTCAACTGGTAACATTGGTATTAAATTACGTTAAGTATTAAAAATAGTAACATATTTTTAATAAAATCTTGCATGTTCGCCTCTGGGTAATTGGTCCTTCAACATCATTGCAATAAAAAAAGTTTAATTTTCCGTAAATTCTTTATTAACTTTTAAAGTGGAGCGGTTCTGAAGAGAAGAGCTTTATAATTTACATCCAAGTTTCTTCAACTTTTTAAAAAGCTGTTAAGATATTTAAAATCTTATTACTATATTTTACATTTTCTTGCTGTTTTAGATATCAGGGGCTGAGATGGAAATTATCATATTATAACTTTGTTTCTACTCTATATTTTTTGTTACACTCAGATTCCTTAGTGGTTCAATTATGAAGTCCCTTAGAGACGATTTACTAAATAATATCTACACTTAGATATCGCATCAAATGATCATTAAAGGTACACTGACTCTGTAGTAATAAATGTGTAACATACTCGTAGTTAAAAAAAAAAACAAATATGAAAATGGAAATGTGTATTCGATATACCTACTTTTCATTATTTTTTTTTATATCAAAGAATAAAAACAAATATCTATATTCCATCCAAATTCGATAACAAGTGGTAGAGTTTCATTAATAATTTAAAAAGTAATTGGATTTGTGTTCGAAGAAATACTAATATTCGAGTCAGTTTGGGGGAAAACGAACAGGGGCCCCGATATTTGGATTGTAATTTATTTTGTACGATACTCCAAAGGCTCTCCATAATTTAGCGATTGAATTATCCAACTCAAACGGGGGACGTGAATAATTTCTGACTATTGAACAGTTTCGTTCTCGAAGTTACTTCGAGGTGAATTGACAATTATTCCGATCTACCTCAACTAAGGAAAGTTATTATATAGGTCGCTGTAATTTTGAATTAAAATTACATGTGGTAATACAATTAACGCACTTGGGCCCTTAATCTTCTTTAGTATGGGTTTGGTGTATACACTAAAGTGCTCCTTTAGATAAGTATTAACGAAAATGAATGCGCTAGTCAGAAATAGATATACAGTTCTATACAGTGAAGAAATTTAATAATTTCTATTATGTATGCTATAGATTTATATACGCCATAATTACAACAACAACAAAATAACTCACGCCCGTAACCCAGAGAGGTAGGCAGAGACAACGGACCTCCTTTTTTATGCGAGAAGGGGGCAAACGAGCAGCGGATCGCCTAAGTTAGTTAATCCATTTAGCTAGAACCTGACACACCTCTCTTGCTTCTTCTGCTACATCAACGCATGCACGCACTGTTACGCGTGCTCTTTATACCGGCCTCCTTTAATTAACACTAACAATAAACAGCTATGACAATATTAATTGTATTGTTTACTAACCACAAGCATTGGATACATGTATTTGACGTAGAAGACTTCTATTGTGGTAATATCAAAGAACTTAATAATATAATAACCACTAAAGCAACCACAGAGTTAAGTAAAGTCTATTGTTTTAAAGCGTACATAATAATTGTAAATACAAATTGAAGCTGGCAACTTCTACGAATCCTTTGCCATATATTGAAAAAGATTTAAATACCTTAGTTATTGAGTTAACACGTTCTATGCTACTACGTTATTTTCCTCAGAAAGTGAACTTGTTGAGTTATAGGCATTGAAAGTGTTATTCATAATAATAGTATTAGTTTGAATTGTTGTAGTATAGAATTAAATCAATTAAAATAAATTAATTAAATAAACCCAGTAATCGACAGTCGAAAGGTTTAATATTAATTGGATTTAATTGGGGTCATTAATTTTCACGGCAATCAATTCTACACACACTCGACAAATGCCGCATTCAAGCAGTGTTTATTATGACTGCCGCATAACGTGACGTCTACACAATGAGACCCACGGAATCAGTTTCTTGTTAATTATTAAGGATAATTAAATGCATATTAATTGTGTTATAAAATAACTAAAGGAACTTATTGACGTTCAAGTAATGGAAATTATTTTTTTTGTTATTAACTTTTAAACAAAGAGTCAAATACTTTGTGCCACAAAACCACGTTAATAGTTTAAATATGGCATTTAGTTTCTCTAGTCTAACACACATTGTCGTCTCTTTCTTTGTTTATAAAAAAGAGAAACAAAAATATGATTTAGTTTAGAATTACAATTGTTTTAGTAGTATAATTTTCATTTGAACGCTGTTCTTTGAATCAGAATAAGTCGCAAAGTAATAGTATAATGTAACCCCTTATAACTTTGATATTGTTTGTAAACAAGATATCTTTGAAAACTCATGCCAAGAGACTAAGTAATAGTAGCTACCATTATAGTCTTCTGTGGGCCATTTAATTTAAATGCAACGATTTAATTAAGCTTAATTTTTTTAATTAAAATCTGTACAACGTAAACATTTTAATATTAATGTAAGCTGAATTGTTTTTTTTTCTTAATCCGATTACGTGAGTGCGAAATGTTCTCGCAGATTTAATAAATAATTCATATTGTTAGCATAATTTATTAGAGGTTCGTGTGTAATGGCACCGACCCACTTCACCATTGTTTTATTCTAATTGAAAAGCTTTTGTACTTTTTGAGAGATAACATTGTTCGTGTAATGCTGTGGTACAACACGACCGCAAAAGACAGAAGTAAAATAGATGGTTTATCACGTTCTTTCAAATTTTAATCAGAGTCCAAGGAGGCAAAATAGCTTGAAAATATAAATAACAACATAACTCACGGCCGTAACCTGCCTGCCTATTCCAGCAGAGACTAGAGACCTTCATTTGGCTCGATCCTGACACACCTCTTTCGAATCTTCTACATTCATATATCTACGTATGCATGCACGTCGGGTATACGTGCTCATAATACCGCCCGTCTTAATTCCTTAATTTGGCCGGTCTTACTTATATATAAAAAAGTAAAGCAAAAATATAATTATCATATTCCAAGACGATGCCGACGATAAATTGATAAATTAAAAACGTATTTCATAAATCTAGTTTGGAAAGAAATAACTTTTTAAGTATACTCTACTTTATTTTTTAATTAATGAAAATTACCTAACACGGTATGCGAACTGAATATAAACGCCAACCGAACACGGGATCTGGTTATTACAGATTCCCGAGATTCAGCTCTCGGATTAATTGACTAAAAGATATTTACCCTACCTTTCAATGTCTGTGCGTACTAATTAAGTAAAACTTAATTGCACCTGTACACAACAATTTCTATATTAGTTTAACGGAATTTATATTAATACAGGCTTTATTAGCGGTTGCTTAGCTTGATATATGCTATAGTTAGGTAATAATATTAATTGAATAGTAAATTACATTACATAATCAGTCATTAACCGGTAAAATAATAACCCTTGGACTGATCAACCCAACATGAATTTTTGTTCCCGTTGGGCCGATCGATTAGTGGGAATTCAGCCCAACGGGAAGCCCCACTATTGACAGTAGTGCAAGAAAGTGGAATTTTCTATTTCCGCTTTGACAATATTTTGTATACTTAACCGGTATTCTATTCAATATTGTGTAACGTACTCGTAAGATGGTAACCCCGTTCGAAGAAGGATTTATTGAGCAAACCTTAACCTTTTCAATTTATAATCTATTCCTTCATAAATCATATAAATGGGACACATGTGTTTCGAGAAGAAATTCAAAGTTTTATTTAGCAGTTCAGAAAAGGGGGTTACCCAAAGTACGCTACGAAGCGATTCTATAGCTTACGTCAAAAATGTATGGAACTGACATTGACGTTTGATATCTCACACGTGACAATCACATTACTTATCGAATGTCAATGTCAGTTTCATACATTTTTGTCGCTTCCATCAGCGATATCGCCAATCGAAAAGTACTTTGGGTAGACCCCAAGGACAAGGACAATATTAGATACAATACAAGACAATGTTAGTCATTCGTTTTTCGGTAACTTTTTAATATTTAAACAGCGGTGATCTTAATACATAATAAGCAGCTACGTTTTAATATGCTTATGTAATAATGTGAATATTTAAATTGCGTATAAAAATATAAGATAACTTTTATAAAAGGTATTAGGATAAAAGCTAATGAAGCATAAACATACGCGCCATTTATTTTATACACGGTCCACTTTTTACTTTGAGCTACAAACATGAGAATTTTATATTATAATGATTTTATATAAATTTTTGAAGTTTTCACATGTCTACGCATGATATTAAATTCGTAAATACA
>QDHC01001931.1:385047-463013 GCA_013186455.1 Papilio dardanus tibullus | reverse complement strand
ATTATTTCTCGAGCCTACCGCTAGGACAAATTTATTGGAAAACTCGCCTATCGTCCGAGCCATAAGGTTGCTCAATATTATGGCTAGGGATGTAGATTTATTTAGTTGTACCGAGTCGGGATTCACGGAGGCCGCATATAAATGTGTGGAAGGACTGAATTTAATGTGTTAAATCTTGTGTAATTTTTGTTATGTATATTAATTGAATTCTAAATATTATGTGTTAAGTGTATAATTTTTGTATATTTGATGTAGCATCGCATTGGAATTTTTCTGTAATGATGTTATATTTTGTTATTAAATAAATAAATAAATAAAAAATAAAAAAAAATTTTCCTTAAGATATTGGTAAATACAATGTACAAGATAAATAAAAAAAATCGTACGTTACTCATTTGTAAAATAATTACTAAAATCTTATCAAAGGCATTCTTTAGCGAATCTAATATTTTACAAAAATTTAACAAAATAAGAGGGACAAAGAGAAAATTAAACGGCAGCCTTCATTAGGGAAATTAACAGCTCTTTGTATGGACTTAAATTGTGTTCTTTACCTTCATAAATTATTTTTTTTTAGACCTTAAGCTATCTATATTAAAAATATTATTGTATTTTGACAAAGGGAAAGGTTTCATGTATTGCATTTTCCTTCATTTACTAAGTAAATAATTCTAAATCGTTTCAGTTTGAACTCTTTTCTTCCATTCACATAAAAGATTTCGAAGCGTTCAAAGCGCGTGTCTGTCAATCTTGTTTAGTTTTAAAAGGGATCGTGTTCCCGAAAATCTTTAGACAGTTCGAGTTTATTTACGAAATGCAAGAAACGTTTCTCTGCGCAAAACGAAACATTTCTATACTAACAAATCTTCGAAATATACACTTTTCACTCTTAAAGTCAAGCAAAAAAAAAAAATAAGTGCGATATTTTTTTTAATTATTGTACGTAAATAAATTCGTTTTTACATTTAATCTTGTAATGTCATTAGAACTACAGCTTTTTTCCAGTTTCTTTCAAATCAAAAAATGTGGGCGTAATTTAAATTACTAAACCTGACCCAAGCAAACAAAACTTTATATTAAACCGTATAAAAGTTAAATCAATTGTCTTCAACTAGCAACTATTTGTGATCTCATTGAGTGATGAAAGCTAGTGTGGATATTGAGCCAATAAAATTAACGATCTGTTTGCCAAGTCTGATTGCCCCTTGCTGTTCCACTGCAAACACCAACTGGACTGTGGTAATTAATAAACTGTTTACTCTGCTATACATATAATATCAATATACAAATATTTATTATTTAAACGTATATTGTAATATACCTGATAGGTAACCGCCTTAAATAAAAGGAGATCAAGTAGAATAATTAGTAGAAGAATAGTTAGTAGAAGTATTTAAATATATTTATGTCTACGCCTAAAATAAATTCTCTGAGACATTTACGAGATGCTATCACTAATTTTAGGCAATAGAAGAAACTATATGATACAAGTCCTGTTGCTGGTAACCAAATCTCTCTTAACTAGCTTGTGTAAAAAGTAATTATGTACCATTTCGTATCAAAATTATACTCAAATCGAATCAAAGACTTGAGTAATTCAATTTAAAAGAACTTCATAAATTCATAAAATATTAGAGACACGTAACTACGTGTAGTGTTAACACGTAACTCTGCACAACTAGAGTTACGTGCGAACAGTCCACAACACAAACAAGTTAATAGAATATTAGAGTTATTTGTTTGTTTTTCTCAACATGAAATGTTTACAATTATCTTTACAACACAGTCATGTTCATCAGACATAACCTTTGTGCTTTAGTAAGTAGCAAAAAGTTATTATTGAAAAGGAATTTGTTATATGATGCTCCCACTGTGGCTCAATCAACGTATTCAGTGGTTAACCGAATTCTAATTTAAAATCTATTTCGGGAAAAGCTACCATAGTAAAACTCCTTTCTACTCGTGCGATTAATTTTCTATGCCAGCATTAACACGGACGCTTTTCTAACGTCAGCGTTGGCGTTTTTTAACGCCTTCGTTCAAACGATCGCTGTAAAATGACTCTTGTTTCGTTCAAACAGTGCTCAAAATCCAACGCAGCGCAATACAAAAAAAGCGTCACCGAAGATAGTTGGAAATGAATTTATTGTATCTCAACCGCTTTTTTAGCGCTTTGAAAAAGCGTGTGAATGGGAAGTAAGAAGTAACCGTTTTTACTGATGTTGTCACGAAAAATGGTCTTAATCGTAGTCGCTCACTTACTGAATTTTTTTAATTAAATTCCGAGCAGCGAACAATGCAACTTCGCGCTAGTTCTGATTACGTAACTTTGTATTTACCAAGCTTCATTAAGGAATTGTTTTCCTTTTGTTTTGGAATTTTTTAATGGCATAAAAATTAAAATCTTAGCAGTCCAGTCAAATTAAATAGAAAATTGATAGTGAAGTTATATTAATTCCAACAAGTAAATATAGTAAAGTATATAAGCATAGTAAATATGTATATCCGATTAACAGAACACAGTAGATGACAAATATTGAGAAGCCATTTCTATATTTTTTCTTGCTCTAGTATCCTTTCAGTCGGTGTTATTGATTTTATGTTGAACTACTACATTATTCTAAATAATATGCTTGAGGTGTTATACTCGTAGAATAATTATTAACTTACCTCTATGAATAATTAATTTAATATCGATGAAGAGATAAATCCTTCAGACAGTTGACAGATTTATTATTTATAGACCTACATCTGACGCGTTGACATAAGTAAAACTAAGCTTACTAGCACCCTCCTTTAAAGCCAAGCGCCCATTGCAAAAGAGCTGAAAGGAAACTAGTCAGCCCCATTTTACACTTCCATAGGAAACTGTATACTGCATACTTATGTCCTCACCTACAAAGAGAAATGAGATGCGTCAAAAAGAACCGAAATGTTCTAGAGAGCTGAGCTATGTCCAAGCTGTGTCAAATGAGACAGCTGCGTTATGCCGTTGGGCTCGCTTTACTCAGCTCTTTGTTTATGGGTAAGCAAGCACATTTGAGTCATTACTCTTTTGCGGTGGGTGCTCGACTTAATACTGCCCATATCTTCATGTCGTAGGTATATTTAGGTTTAACATATTATCTTATAGAACCAACAGCAGCGAGTTCACCTGCCTTGACATCCTTGGTTGACTGTCAATTGCAATTCCTTTAAACTTTTTAAAACTTAAGTTATTCTTGATTCTTTGTAAGTCACTTTTTTATAACTTAACCGGCTTAAAAGCGAGATAATCAATTAACTTAAGAGCGCTTGATTTAATTAAGTAATCGCAAGGGATTTTGTCTTATTATTAGGATTCGCTTTGTCTTATAATCAAGTCAAGTAGAAGGTGAAGTTTCCTTAACTTTTGTTTCTTCTATTATTATCGATATAATCTCAAGGAACAAGATTAATTTACTAACACATAAGTTATGTTACTTATTTCGAATGAGATGAAATATGACACACATTGTAACTTCGTAATAACTTAGTAACCACCTAAAAACTCTAATTAATTCACATCTAAATAGTGTAATTAAAAGAAGCAAAAGCTTTTTAACACCGAATATTAGCAATTTACGATAAATTAGTAAAGTAATTTTACAATACTTTAATTAAAAATACTTTGGTGTCAATCAAAATGTTAAAATTTAGTTCACCTTCCTAAATGTCAAAGGTCAAAAATCAGGACAGTCAGTTTCTACGATACCCAAGAGACTATTTGAAATTTTAACACTGCGGCTCCCCGACAGACATATTCTGGATAACTTTTGACTTGTGAACATTTTCATGTTCAAAGGGTTACGTAAGAAATTGAATATTTTATATCAAGTCGGTTTCTTGTGTTAAATGTCACTTTGGCCGTGGTTTTAGTCATATAACTGTCGCACGAGACAAAATTCTGTAAAGCTTTTGTACAGACGTTCCGGAGATACTTTTAAACAAACAGCAATATTTTATGTGTACTTTATTACTTCAACCAAATAAACAATGATTTTTATTAAAAAAATTGAGGAATTTTATCAATTCTCTTTCGTTTTCTCTAATAAAAAACGAAAGAAATGATAAAATTCAGTACATAACTTTAAAATATCTTTTATCAATATAATTTTTAAAATTATAATATAAAAAGACGGCAATAGTAAACGGGGTCATCGGATTTCAAATAATATTAGTTACAAAATAAATTTGAAAACACTCCTTTGTGAAGACGTGTCAAGGTCCATCGATCCGAGTTTTACGAGTCGTTGGGGACTGCGACACGACCTCCAACATCGATGCATTCATATATCTTATAACTATATTGATATTTAAAGCGTAATAATGTTATAAATGTACATTTGGTTGATTGGAGTGATATATGAATGAATTCACATGTTGCCAAATCATGCGTAAGTATGTAATGGTATGTAGATGTAGGCGGAAGCGTAGACACGGCGTAGCCACTGCGTAGAGGTTGAAGTAGACATGGAAAAGACATTTGAATCATTCTACACTTATTCTAAGTTAATGATAATCCTTTTTGATACTTCGCTAGTAAATAACATTAAGCAATGTGTCATCGTGTAGGAACTCGATTAAACCTTTTGAATATTTCTCACACAATGATTAAAAATATTTTCCAATTTTTTCTCGGCCAAAAAAGTATTCACTCAGGTGGGCGTTTATATTGAATTTGTTAGCTTTAACCTTTTTGTTATTTTGTTGTTCATTTTTTGTTACAATGAAATTGAAATAAAAGTTTTGGGTCAACATTATTGTTTATTTTGAACTACATGTAAAATAAAGATAGGCCCCAAGGCAGAAAACATATTAGATGTGAATCATTTTCTGTAGGATTTATTCAATTAAGTTTAGATATGTGACATTTTCTCCACTCAAAAATGGTAATAACTGATTAGAAGTATGTTTTATCAAAGCTGACTAGAAGTATGTTTTATAAAAACCGACTAGAAATATGTTTTATTAAATCGACTAGAAATATGTTTTATTAAATCCGACTAGAAGTATGTTTTATTAAATCCGACTAGAAGTATGTTTTATTAAAACCATCGTTTTAGTGTTCATTTATTACGAAAAACAATTGCCAATCGAAAAATAATAAAGTTGTTCTATTATAAAGTTTCATAAAAGCGTGTATAAAATAATTAGGCTAATAATGTTAGTGTCGCAACAAAGCAAATTATTAATAATGGTGTTTGGTCACGCCCGGACTTAACGCTGTTTCCGACCACCCTTCCGATACTAACTTAATTCACTTTACGACTAGCGTGTTATATATACCATTAACTATATTAAAATGTCATTATTACCTTCGATATAAGTAATATTCATCACTAAATAAAAAAGAAATTGGTAAGAATTGAAAAGAAATAAAATATATTCAAAGACAAGACCAACTACGCCTAAGTATATGCTTTATTTTTTCTAAAAGTGACTATCAAGCCTTGACAGAAAAGGAAATAGGCGCCACTATCACTTTTTTATCTAAAAGACCACCCTTCGGACCCACATGAAATGTCTCCCGCGAACGTAAAACACGGGAAAACTCGAATAAAAAATATGGGAATTCACGAAGTTGTTTACGCACTGGTCATGTAAATATTTTGTAAAAAAAATATCTTTATAAAGCCGAGCGCCCACCGCGATAGAGTAAAGAGTGGGAGATAGTGAGTTGAGCGGCCTCAAATGTTCTTTCGCCCCCATTAACAAAGAGCTGAGCTAAGCAAGCCCAACGGGATAACGCAGCTGTCTCATTTGACACAGCTCGGACACACGTCGACTCTCTAGAACATTTCAGCTCTTGTTGACACATGTCATTTCTCTTTGTTGGTGGGGACGCAAGTATGCAGTTTCGTATAAAAGTGGAAAATGGTACCGCCCAGCTCCCGCTCAGCTCTTTACTCTTTTGCAGTGGGCGCTCATCTTAAGAGTCTAGTATTAGTCATTTTTATAATATTTTATTCCGATCATATTGTTTCATATGTTACATACGAGTAATGGCATGATAAATGATACATCGTCTGAAATAGGAATGATGTGGGTCTGGATACTGTCAACCAACACTATTAGTGTTAGGACATAATGTGATTTACGAGGCTTTTACACGAATGAGAAATAATCGTCTACAGAAACTCGAAATTATTGATCCTGTTTTTGTTCTACGTGCGTTAGGACAATACTAGCAAAATCGTCCATACTGAGTAAATAATACATTTATTTCTAATAACTGGCTACTCAAAGTATCTTTCGATTAGCGAATTCGCTGATAAAATCGACACAAATGTATGGAACTGACAATCACGCTCGATATCTCACACGTGTCAATCACATGACTTATCGAATGTCAATGTCAGTTTCATACATTTTTGTCCGTTCCATCAGCGATATCGCCAATCGAAAAAAACTAAGGGTAGCTCCCCTAGTCTGTTTCATTTGTTATTATTTTTCGATAAACTGTGATCAATGCTATCATTCGTTTTTTTCTATTCCCCGATATCTCAAATTGTTACCGTAGCAGTAATCGTAGACAACCGTAGCACTCGTAACATTTAACTATTGTGTAGCAAATGAAATATCCGATCATAATTCAAAAACAAAAATATTAATTTTAATTTGCCTGAAAGACAGTATTGCGTGACGAGCAAACTGTTTATGACGAACAATACGTAATTCCGAAAATACATTTGTTGAAAAATAAGAAGCTTATTTAATCAAAAAGTTAAGTAGCTTATACGCTTCGTTAAATTCTTTACGAGGTCCACAGGGCATCGGCCATGATAAATGACAGACGTAACGTTTTGTATTTTATTTGTTCCATTACGTGAACGCTTCGCCTGTGTACTTGGTATGACGTCATTATGACAAATTACAGAAGATTAAATTTTCAATGAAGGTCTTCTCAATGTATGTGACAATTAACTTAAGACAATAAAATAGACTCAATTCCACAGGGAATAATTTCCGGGACTATATACGGTTGTAAATCTACGTCATAACAACATATTAGCCCCTACGAAAATACATGACTTGAAAGAATTGCTAAATTGAAAGCAAAAATGTTTTTCAAAGTAGTCTCAAAAGCTTTTGAACAACAATAGAGGTAATGTAATATATTTTTTACAATCTATTAAAGCATATACATACAATACATATATTACATGTAACAATGTTTTATTAGTACGCCAAAATTGTATTTTTTTATTTCATCACACATTTTTATTCGCACGTGCCCGCGAATTTATTTTTCTACCAAAAATACCAAACGGATAACTATTTTTGTTACTCCATTATTTTTAATCTTTGTTCTTTTTAATAAATTTCATATTCCAAATATCTAGTGCATCAAAATCTATTATAAATTCTAATTTATCAGACAATAGACCCGACGACATGACTTCATTACCCGACCTTGTTTCGGAAAGGACATTTAAATTTTAGTGCTTCGTAAACTGATTATATCTGAACCAGTTTGTCTTTAACGTCTTGCTCAGGACATTATATTGTCTCCTGAAATGACCTTAAGCATTTCGCCAGACAAATTGACAATATAATCATTTCATTAGTAAACAGTATAAAGGCCTTTAGAGATCTATTCTTGTTAGATTATTTGGCAACGGAAACATACATTTAGCAGACATCTAACAGTAACCTCCTGTTCTATTTTTACAAGTACATATAGAGAAACAAATATTTTCTAACCGTTAGGAACTTGAAACAACTGATTAAGCAAACCTTTTCAAAGTGTCAACGAGCGTTTGGGGAGTGATTTTATTCCGGCTGACATTATACAACGCCTTCTCGACAATACTGCTATAGAAATGCTAAATGCGTTATTATTAACTACATTACCCAAAGTTCTCAAAGGAGTGGTTTAGGGTAATAAACATACAGTTAAAAAGCTGTACGAATACGTGACAGTCCACTTCAGAATAAAAAAATCTATATTTTGAACAAACAAACACAAACGTTTGAAAATTTAGGAAAATAAAACGTAAAGTTTCACTTGGCGATCTGCCATGCGAAAACGCAATAAAATTGTCGATGTTTTTTCAAAGGAAATAGCGGCTATCAATAAATAAAATTACAGTATACATAATAACGCAATATCTCTTGAAGAACAAAATACTTACTCGTATATATCGACAACCAGTTTAAACGTAACCGACTATTTTTGTTTGTCAGAATTAAATTCTACAAGCTGATTTATTGTTTGAGTGAAAATCGGATTAAGTATTACTGGGAACGAAAATCTAAATTTATTATTTAGTATTTTATTTGGCAACAGGCCAGGCGTGTAAAGAGGGTCCTAGATACATTTTGGCTGTGTCTAGATAATTTAAAAAAAATAGTACAGAATTTCTGTTACAAGGCATATGCGGAAACATTAATTATTATAGGATGACAAATTCAAAGATATGTGTGAAATCACGCAAAATACGCGCTAGTCGTGGAGTTGCGGAAAATGGAGCCCATCATGGGTCGAACTACTACTACTACTACTAAACGATGACAAAAGATGTCCTATGTTGATGATAAGGATCGTACAGTACAACATTGTTGTGTTTTATACTGAAAGTCGTTTCTTTTTTCGGTCTCTACTATTTGTATATTAACGCAATCTAAAAGGAGACGTAACAGAAAATAGCCTAATACAATTACAAGAAAGTCGCATTTCAGTGAATTCGAAAGGCAAAGAGTTTGATTTTTTGTTTTTGTTTAAAGCCAGTTTTTGCTGTTCTTCTTGTTTAAATGTTAATTAAAATACAACAAAAATATTTTGTATTACTTTCTTATTTTTAAAGTACTTTAGCATATCTTTATAATTGAAAAACTACGTATTATTATAACAGACTTTTTAACCGCCTTCCAAAATATTTATAGTAATCATTAAATCTTCTTCCTTCATTTAAAATTCCTTTTCGCTGAAACGGAATTAAGAATAACTGAAAATTAGGTAGTCCACTAATTACGTAACAATTAAAGGGTAGCCAAAATGAGAGGCAGTAATTATTTCTTCTCATTGTTAGTTAAAAATGAGTGGGTGTGGTGTCAATTTTTGATCTAGTGCTTAATGATAAAAAAAAATCGGACTTAAAAAAACACGTATAAAAATATACGTCCAGCATATATTAACGATGGGGCTTTATGTTGCATATTTATATAAAAGTTATTTTCATTATCATCAGATATGACCTAGGTTTATGTGAACGATGACAAGACAGGACTTGTATCATTCATACAAACGTTGGGGAAATTATCTCGACTAAATACATTTAATATGAATACGTAATTTACTGTCTAAAAACACAAATATAAAACCATATAATCAATGTAATATAGTAGTACAAATATAAATATTTACTTGCAAGTCAAATAGTCGTCATTTACACCCAATATGGTCCAATCCATCCCTTTATGTGCCGACCTAATTTATTAACTCTACCATCACATATCGTAAACTTGAATCTATTTAACAATTCAGAGGAAATAAACTTTATACGAGTATACTATATTTATAAGCTTTTACTAATACTCGTATTATAAGAACATAAATAAGTATTTTTATTTTTTAATGGATACTATTTAAATAAATCAATTTTACACTTTTTT
Organism: Papilio dardanus tibullus; assembly: GCA_013186455.1. Classification (NCBI taxonomy): domain Eukaryota; kingdom Metazoa; phylum Arthropoda; class Insecta; order Lepidoptera; family Papilionidae; genus Papilio; species Papilio dardanus. Next base: position 453,377 of record QDHC01001931.1, on the reverse strand, counting down.
TAAGACATAACAAAATCCTTTATACAGCCTGTATTCCCTAATTTATATTAGTCTAGATTAACGAGTAATATGTACTTCAGTGATAACAAAAATAATGGAATCTGAGCGCGAAATTTTCAAATATAAAAGACTCTACATCAATTTCAATGTAAATGGATGAGAAATATTTTCTTTTCTTAAATAACTTCCCAATTAGTGAGTTGCCGGTAATTTTGCAAACGTCACTCGATCGTCAGCGACGTGTAATAATTTCGAACCTCGTTCGTTCGCTTCATTAGTTATTCAATCAACGATTTCTTTGGAAGCTAAAAATTCAATCTTTCCAACATTGAATTTTCAACGATGTTTCGTTTGAGATGAAATATCTACACAAGGGATACTTATATCTCCAATCTCTCTGTCTGTCTGTGAAATTGATTTGAGAACAAATGTATTCTAGAATGGCACCTCAGTAAGTACGATTTTCAATATCGTATAACTACAGAACAAAATAAAAACTTGTTTTAAGTATAGATTGAATCATAGTCACTAAAGCATTCCCTTAGTATTTTAATATAAGAAATCAACACTACGGTAATGTTTAGCTAATATTTTTTTAATATTGTCTATTTTTTTATTATAAAGGTAAAAATATTTCCCAAAATATTTGTAGGCGTAAAATTATTTATTGTAACAAAAATATTTCACTTCGCCGAAGAATTTCCAAGTAAGAGAATAACAATGCTTTAGACTTATTATCCGACAGACTCACTTTGTAGAAGCCAATAAAATATTTACAACACATTGGCAGAGTATTTTGTATTGCCTCAGGGCTTACATTCTTTTGCGGGGAAAAATCATCTATTTAACTTGAATTATTAAACACGATACTTGGATATCTATAGACTTTAACACTTCAAATGTAGGTTTTATAATTCAAATGTGTTGAGGACTCAAAGTTTTAACTTAGGTTTTGTTATCAATGTTAAAATGTTTATATGTTATTGTACAGTTATTGACCACAAAGCAGTAATTTTACTTTAATTTCCATCCATTTATACGTCCATCCATCTATCCATTGTAACTTTCGAAATTTTAATATTAGTAAGATTTTGAGGTTAATTATAGTGTCAATAATTATAACGGTTACCTTAGATTGTTATCAGCATTTATGTCACGATATCCACTATGTAGCTAATCTTCTATGCATGAAAATAGCTTTCACGACCTGCATAGTAAGTACAGTAATAGAAAATGTGACCTCGATCACGCAGGAGAGGACTTTTCAAACTAGGTATCAGTGTACCACAAGTTACATTTTGTTTTAACACGGGACAAAGAGCAGTGGATTGCCTAACTGTAGATGTGTTGCCAACCTTTAAAGGAGAAGTAAGTTCTTTGCTAGAAAACCTCTAAGAAGGAATAAAAAAAACATAAAATTGTTTGAAATTATAAAAGAAAGCTTTTTGAAAAGATAATTAAATCAAAAATCGAATTGAATTTTACTATTAAATCAATTAATCAATTAATAGTATACTTATTGACCCATAATGATCGACATAAAGACCCCTACTGTACCGTAATCAATCGAATGGATACTTACATCTTGACTTGATCATCAATCTATTTTATACGAAGTAACGACGATGTAAAAAATCGCTTTAACATACGCGAGTTTCACTTACCTCCCTTTCACACGAGCGTTTTTTCAACGCGCACTAAAACATCGTTAAGATAAACCAAATGTAATTTCCATGTATCTGTTCATCGACGGCGATTTTAAATCGCGACGCTTTTTTTCCAGAGTGTTCCATTTTGAGCGCTGGACGAACGAAACAAGAATGCATTTTACACTGGGCGGTTACCCAAAGTATCTTTTGATTGGCGATATCGCTGATAGAATCGACAAAATCTATGAAACTGACAATGACATTCGATAAGTCACGTCACGTCATTGTCAGTTCCATACATTTTTGATGTTCGCTATAAAATCGCTTCATAGCGAATGTATTTTGGGTAAACCCCCTGATCACATTGACTGAGAACGTTAAAAAAGCGCCAACGTCGACGTTGAACGGACGCCGGCAGTTTTATTCGTAGTATTAAGAGACAGCTGTTTCAAGCAAAAACAATACCAATGTTAATCTACATAAAGTTACAAATTGTCTAACTTTTCTAGATATATCTAGTATGAACTGTAGTTATTGCTACACCAGCTGTAATGTACAGTCCATAGGAATCTCAAAGGGGTTACATAATAGTTTGAAAACTGTAAGCACGTGTTTTGGAACCAACCCGTTTATAACTTAGTAGAGACCTGTCCCGCACGGGTGGACAATAATAAGTTTTCAACGAGACCTTTGAATAATATATATGTATATAAATATTATCACACACTTTGGGATATTGTAGCATTATAAGGGTAAAATAAGTTTTGTAATCGGTCCAGTAGTTTTTGAGTTTATTGGTTACAAATATATAATACAAATAGTTTTATCATAATGTTAATGAAGGTTACTGACTAGACTTGGAGGCATGTCTGACTAACACTATGTTGACATTTTCCAACAGAAAAACATCTTGGGTCTAAAGCCTTGTTTGCACCAGGATAGTATTTTAGTCGAGTAGCAAGTAGCATTTATCCGAACAAAGGATTTACTAATGTTCGGACTCGTTTAAGCCTAAACCTAAGCACTAGGATAGTAATTTAGTAACTAAACGCTTTCGAACAGCAACATTTAGTAGAGTAGATTAGTAAATCGTTTGTTCGGATACGTGCTACTTCCTACTCGACTAAAATACTACCTTGGTGTGTACAAGGCTTAAGTAGTGTAAACATAGTATTTAATTACTCAATAGCAGTAAAAACGTTATAATGTAAAAACTATCATGTAAAATGTTAATGTGCCATTTATTTTCTTGATGGGTTTAATTTGATGGTTCGTTTTACAAAATAAGGCGAGCAAAGGTAATGAAATGACGAGGTTAAAGGGGAACAATGGCGAAATGGGTCACTGCCATTACGGACAAATGTCTCGTGAATTATTCTAACAACATGAATTATTTATCAAATCTGTCGTGTCACACTGCCCACTACGCGCCAGGATTCCATTCAACATTTTATCTACACTAATATTATAAATAGAGAAGCTTTATATTTTTGTATGTATTGTAATAACTCAAAAACCACTTTGCCGATTTCAAAAAATCTTTCAACGTTAGAAAGCTACGTTATCCCCGAGTAACATAGGCTATTCTTTTATTCGTTTTACTATTATATGAAATAACTAACAATAGAACTTTGTCATAAAAAAATGCGCAAAACACAATAGAACCGATTGTAGGATAACAAAATTACGAATTAACAGATTTATTAAGGAATTAGAATTAAAATCGAATAATAAAATTGTCTTTTTTTAATATATGTGTATTTTAATTTATCCTTTTGCTAAAAGGTTTAATCAGATTAAACGAATTCAATTATCACAGCGCAGTCGTATTAATCACAGTGAGAAACGCGGGTTGAGTTTAATTTAAATGTGAGCTCAGACGACAAACATTTTTGTCTAGCTAACATTAATTTTATCATTATAAGTATGTGTTTTTCGATTTTCATATGTACATATTTACCGACGCTCTAAGGTGAAGGAAAACATCGTGATTCAACCTGCACATATCAACGAAGAAATTCAAAGATATGTGTATTCACGCAAAATACGCGCTAGTCGTGGAGTTCCGGAAAATGGAGCCCATCATGGGTCGAAACCTTTAACCTTTTTATCATTTGTGACAGCATGTGATTTAAAATACAACCAAGTCCCAGTTGATATGTAGAAATTAATTTCAAAGTAAACACGCTTATCCACTATTCACGCGTTAAAAAGCTTTGAGATAAAACAAATGCACTTCCATGTATTAGCCGGGCTACCCAAAGTACTTTTCGATCGGCGATACCAATGTCTACAAAATTGTATGAAACTAACATTAGCATTCGATAAAATTATGCCATTGTCACGTGTGAGATATCGAACGTCAATGCCAGTTCCATACATTTTTGACGTTCGCTATTTCATCGATTCGTAGCGAATGTACTTTGGGTAAACCCCTAGTTAATTATTAATATAAGGTATGTGAACACGGCTTAATGTCAAATGTTGGACATGTAAATGCTTTCAGCATTAATAGGGTGTATGAATAAATCATTATATGTCATACGTCCACTTGTAATTAACTGCTGGTCTAACAGAACACGAAATGATGTGAGTCGAAACCTTTAATTTTAATTTCGACCTTTGAAACGACCTTTATATTTTTGACATTGATACTAAAATTGATTAAATCTTTAGAACACATACCTTACTCATTAAGATGTTACTTACACTTGAAAAAGTTTATTATCTACACTATTATATAAAACAATAACGATTTTTATGTTTGTCCCTATATACGCTTGAATCTTTAAAACTACTCGACGGATTTTGATGTGTTTTTTAAAATAGATAGAGTGATTCATAAGGACAGTTTATGTGTATAACTAGCGACCCACCCCGGCTTCGCACGGTTGCAATTATTATTAATATGTTATATACAACGTTCACAGTTTTCCTGTACTGTATTAACAATTAACAATCTATTTTAATATTTTTTCATTTTATGTGCAAGTACATTTATACCCCTTTTACCAACCAACCCCTAAAGTAGTTTTAGATAGGTGTCTTTTTACTTAAGGATCCCCCTAAATCTAACGGATCCCTTGCGGTCTAAAGTGACACTTAACTGTTGGTGAAAACGAAAGTAGTGTTAGGTGACATTTAAAATGCGTTAAGGGTTACCTAAAATGTAGGGATTGTTGGTGAAAACGACCATTACAGTTATGTTACATAATAATTTTAAATGTATACTCTTTCGCTTCCTAGAAATTCATGTAATTAACCTAAACATAGGAAAAACCCCAGTTTGCGAGACACACCTTTTCTTAACATCTAATATTCATATTTCACCAAATGAATTAGTCCAAAGTACGTTTTTCAATAACATATTTACTAATTTTATTAAAAAACTATCTGTTGTGCGCGACTTCGTCCGCATGAAATTAAAAAATATAACCCAAATTACTCGGGGATAATGTAGCTTTCTGATAGTGAAAGAACTTTTGAAATCGGCCTAGTAGTTTTTAAGTTATTTCTATACATACAAAAATAAAAAGTTTTCCTCTATATAAACCAAAAAAACAAACACTATGGTACTTCGGAGAACAACAATCGAAGGACACATCATATTGATTTAACCCCTAAGGCCCTTCGAGCACATAGGTACGCAAGTCTGTGATTGTAGTATCTAAGCGACTTAGGTCGGGTAAAAACTAAAAACTAAAATAAATTTGCGAAACCTTGTTCCAAAGGGCCTTAGTCCAAACTCTACAAGTCAAAACATGACATAGATGTCCGTTTTCACCAACAATCTCTAAATTATAGGTAACCCTTAACGTATTTAAAAAGTCACCTAACACTACTTTCGTTTTCACCGACAGTTAAGTGTCACTTTAGACCCTTAAGCAAAAAGAAACCTATCTAAAACTACTTTAGGTGTTGGTCTGTGAAAACGGACTAGTCCTGCATATTTTCTCTTAAAGTCCCTATAAGTCATGTAGGAATCGAAGTTATTAATATTAAATATGGTATTGCATTAATTAAATGAGGAATTATAGTACTTGTATTATATCGTTAACAAAGAATCATAAAAGCTTCACGTGAAATCGTAATAAAAGCTTTGTCATCAACGTGCCAGCCGCAACGGGGAACGTATAACGTGTTAACGATGACTCACAGTACATCGTGTCCGGGATCGCGCCGTCAATCTGTCCATACAAAATACATTTTGATAGTGCTCTGTCCGTCACCGGGCTCGGACACGTTCGTATATTTTGTATTAACACACTGACGGCGCGGGCCCGGGCGTGGTACGTCCCGGTCAGGACACGGTGTACCTTGAGTCGTTCCTTATCCGTAGGTAGGGCAAGATATTCATATTGATTATGTATCGTAAACTAAAACTGCTAATATTTTATTTTTAAAGGAATATTTTCGATTTCCACGAATAGAAATAGGAAAATATATTTACGCAATCCAATGGCTATCATCATATTTTGTTGTCTATGGATTACATTTGGGAAAGTTTCACTGCTTAATTTTAAACACCAATAACAGCCTTATAAAGGTAAAATAGTTTAGATAGGTTATAATTTCTCCTTTTTTTATATTATAAACTGGCAAACGAGCAAGCGGCCACCTGGACTCACTGATATAGCGAAGCGACCGCTGCCGCAGATGCAAATGCAGATGCCTTGCCTACCCTTAATCTTCGGAGGAGGAGACGCACAGCAAGAGGATAACTCCTCTCCCTATGCGTCTCCTCCCCCGGAAAATCCACTTCCTCTTCTCATCGTTTAGGAAAAGGGTAGGAAGGGGAAGTGGATAAAAATTAGTCCTCAGTCACCACACTCTTCAGATGAAACACAGAATTGCTTTCATTTCACGCCTGTCTCCTGTGTGGTCGTGGTATTACACCGAGCGAGCCGGACAATTCGTGCTAAGATGTTAAAGCGGGCTCTACCACTGTTAAACCTTTACATTGGCGTCGATCGTAATATCTAGTTCTCTGTATTTTTTTACATTTATTATGCTAGTGTAGTAGTAACATTATAGTTTTACTTAGTGACAAAACTATACCAGTATCTATTCTATGTACACCGTATGTCAAAGGCTAAATTGTAGATCTATACAATTTAAGTAGTAATTCCGATATCAAATTGGTTTGTCCAACGACTATTTCTTATTCACGTTGATGGTATTAGACAATGAAATAAACATAGCAATTAGTTAGGTCGAAAGTGTTTGTGTCACGATTATTTCCAACGGAACGTAACGTCGCCCTGTCACGCTTGTTTCTAATTTAACTACATAACATGATAAAAATCTAACATTTATTTCTTGTATTATTTTGTTAACTTAAGCGTATATAACTATTAATGATAATTTAGGTATGATAACATAAAGAACACGACTTTACACGACGCTATAACGGTGAAGGAAAACATCGTGATGCAACCTGCACATATCAGCGAAGAAATTCAAAGATATGTGTTAAGTCCTAGCACTGGGCTAGCGTGGTTAACTATGGCCTAGTCACCCCTTAGGGAAGGCTCCGCGCCCCCGGTGGGGACTGATAGTGAGCTGGTGATAAACATATAGAAAATTGTGATCAAAATTTAGATCGTAACAGAATTTGATATTGAAAATAAATTACATATTTTTCAGGACGCTTTTTTTTAAGTTAAGCGCTGACGAAGACACCGTCCACTCGACTACAAGTATATCGATCTCTACAAAAACAATTTTTATCCCTCTTTAAAAGCCGATTATGCTTATCCTTATTTAATATGATAAAATAAAAGGTTTAATATAAACTAAATATCTATTACAGTTATACATGTTATGTGAATATAGGATTATTTTACGTTGCTTTCCTTAGCTTCTTACGCTTATGCGAAGAGATTACCATAAAGTGGAATTACAGTCACGCTCGTTGCTTGCGCCTGTTAATTTTATACTAAGTTTAAGTAATAGTAAAAGTTAAGTGTAATTTGTAAGTTCGTACCTAACATAGGGTTACATGATGGGTTGATGATGATGAAGTCATATGTCATGTAACACGTACCTAAGGAAACTCTTATTAAGCATAATTTAACTACAAAACGCTCAAAGCGTTTTTTTTTATATTAGAAAGTGGCAAACGAGCAAGCGGCCACCTGGATTCGATGATATAACGAAACAATCGATGGCAATAGACATATGCAATTGCAAATGCCTACCATTAATCTACGAAGGAAGAGACGCACATCAAGAGCATAATTCCTCTTCCTACGCGTCCCTTCCCTGCCAAATTCACTTCACCTTCTGATCATTTCCTTATAAGAAAAGGATAGGAAGAGAAAGCTTTTTTCGTGATATTTTCGGGATTTTCGTTGTTAATTGTATTGTACAATAATCTGTTTTACACTCAATATACATAGCAACAATCCTTTCCAAATACAACCTTTAGATTGTTTTTGTTTCAACTAAAATTAACACCCAGTTTCATAAAGTATTTTAATATCAATTGTATCATTTACTTGTGTATTTTTTGCATTACTTTATTGAAGTGCTTTCAGAAAATCTTCATTGTTTAATAAAAATATGAAACGGTTAATCGTGAATGTGTCTATCCGAGAAAGAGCTGTAATTCGATTTAGACCTACGTCACAATAACTGGCATAAAAGAGTCTGGGAGATTTTTAATAGACATAAAGACGATGATAAAAACAGTTTATCTCCAAGTGATATTTTTCCAAGTTATAAAACAACGTGACTATTTCTTATACATCGGGATCCGATAAGCGGCAGACCTAAGTTATATTCAAATGATTTATTGATATACTATTAGATAGGACTTGTGCTATAAGCGAATGGGCATTAGTTTTCCTGTCCAGTTGGGCAGTTTCGAGCAATCTCGCGTTAAAGTTGGAGTAAATATTAATTGACTTATCAGTAATATTTAATGCAACTTTAGCGCGTGATTGCACGAAACAGCCCAAAAGGATGGAATAACTAATGCCCATTCGCTTACAGTACACACTAGTCCTATCTAATCATATATAAATTAAGCATTTGGATATAACTGAGGTCTGCTGCTTTTCGGAGCCCGATCTATTACTCGAAGCTTAGAATATAATTTTGACTACGATATCTATTTGACAAATTTTAAGTGTTAATATATTATGTATTTTGGAAGGAGCACAAATATACAATAAATTCATCCATTAAAAATATAACAATTTTTAGTGGCTTTAAAGGTAAGCTTTTGATGCATATTTTGGAAGGTGGTGCGAAGTGTAGAAATAAATAAAAAAGGGGTACTAGAAAAATGTAATATTGTATGTTCTTAATGAGTGAAAAATATTTCTTTTGGGAATAAATGGTTTCTCTAACCGTAGGTATGAATGTACTCGTACAATAGAAGAAGCGAGAGAGGTGTGTGAGGATAGAACCAAATGGAGGTCTCTTGTCTCTTGTTGTTGTTCTTTTTTAAGTGTTATAGGTACAGTATTTGCTATCATAATTGTTTAATTCTATCTCAATTTATAGTAAATTGCACATATTTATATTAAAAACAAATTAAGCAACAAAATACTACCCATTAAATACTTTAAAAGCAAACACGTGGACAGTTTTCGAAGTTATGTGTCGAAAACTAACACAAAATTTGTTCAACAATTCTAAAACTTCGTCCTGAATTCGTGTGTAACTTTATTAGCTTGTTTTTCATGAGTCAGCACTATTCTGCCTCATAAAAGTACACGAATCTAACTAAAGTTAGGTAATAACGAAGCTATCTTACAATTCAATTTCCATCACTTATCTGTTCTATGTTTTGCTTGTAAAAACTTCCAAACTAACACTTTTTATTTATCTATATTGTATTAAATAGAACAAAGGGCTTACCCAAAGTATTATTCGATTGGCGATATCCCTGATGGAATCGTCAAAAATGTATGAAACTGATAATGGCATTCGATAAGTCATGTGTTTGTCACGAGATATCGAACGTCAGTTCCATACATTTTGATGTTGGCTATCAAATCGCTTTGTAGTTTTGGTAGCCCCCCAGTATAGATATTTTTAAGTTACTGTCATATTTGGCCCTTGTCTTAACACTCTAAATTATTTTCGTGTTAAAAGTATCAGTAAATTCTTAAACAAACAAAATTCGTAGTCTTATAGTCCTGCCACTCCATTACTACAATTTCATATCGTCATTTCTATTCTTTAAAAGTGTATGAAAGGGACGGCAATAATGTTTCTATACATGTATGACAGTGGAAACTTAATATCATAAAATAATATTAATACGTATACATGCGTTTGTGTTTTTGTAAGCTAATAACTAAAGTGAAATGTCTTGTTTCACCATAATTGGATCGCTAGGAGTCCTTTTACGGGGGCATTATGCAAAGTTGTGCTTGTTACCGGTAGAGGGCGACATTGTGGCTTTAGTGAAGCACATGTCAAGTGCTCTATCAGATTCTACGAAGCCTCGAAGAGCTAATCTAACTAGTAAGGGAAGATTTACTTGCTCTTCTATACATACAACAATATGTAGCTATTCCTATTTATTAAGAACTAGCTGTTGTGCGAGTGGTATTAAATTAGCCTATGTTACTCGGGAATAATGTAGCTTTCTAATGGTGAAAGAATTTTTAAAATCGGCTCCGTAGTTCGTGAGTTATTTCAATACATACAAAAATACAAAAATTCAAAGTTTCTCTCTTTATAATATTAGTATAGATATAGATTGGTATTTCAGTATTCGACGGCTAAAACATGTGAGGAAATTATATTGTTATCTCTATTTTTATAGTAGACCGAAAGAGACGAAAATCTGTTGTTATTTTGACAGGAAACACTTGGTTATATTCGTAATTTAAACAAGGCAACGTGTGCGAAATTAAACAGATTTGTTCTTGTTGATGTGGTTGCATATAATATTAAGATACGGTACATTTCAAAGCTTTGAGAACAGAAATTCATGTATCTATAATAAACAGTAAAACAAACAAGCATTACAGAGTTTCTAACTTCCTCCAAACTGTTTGAATATGCCCACTCCGGTTAAACTTTGTATAAACAACGTGTATGTATTTATTCCCAAAATAATAATAAAAATACTCACATAAATCATATACTAATATTATAAAGAGGAAAACTTTGTATTTTTGTATGTATTGAAATAACACAAGAACTAATGAATCGATTCCGATAATTCACCATTAGAAAGCTACATTATACTTGAGTAACATAACATAGGATTTAGTTTTTAACTGCGGATAAAGTCGCGATCAACAGCTAGTACAAATATTTTTTTTACAAAAAGTAAAAAAAACACATTATTGTGTGTAAAACCTACTATTATATACTTTTTGCATGTTTACGTAAATAATAATAAATCGAATTAGTTAAAAACTTTATGCACTATTTTCTAAAACACTAATGAATAAAGACTTTTTTTTCGCGGTTCCTCGAGTGCAGCAGATGTCCATGGGTGTCGAAGATCACTTAGTGATACAGCCTCTCCTTTGCCCCTCTTATAAAAAAAAACTATTATTTCATCAAAATAAATACGAAGCAAATGTATTAATTTCATGTTGCAAAATCATAATAATCCAAAATATATTATAGCCTATAATGTGCGTAGATAAATCATTGATACAATGTTTTTTCCTGTTTTTTATTTAATTTACTAACAACTCTACATCTTTAGAAAGGTGTTCCAATATGACACTATATGAAAAATACATATTTTACAATATTGTATGGAACAAAGCAAATACAACACGACATAATAATAACAAGATATACAGAAAATTATATACAGTTTCAACAATAATTATAAATACTCTTTTCGTATTTTTAATTTCTTCATCAAGAAATCAAGGGAAATCGTCTTTGAACAATCTAACTGCGTAAGAGGCCGATATCGGCCTGCCGCGGTACTTATGATTTTACTTTTCGCAGTAAACGTGTTAATATGTATTTTAAAACTAACCCTGTACGTGCCCTCCATGTTTTGAACAAAATAACGTTGTAATTCACTAGATTCCCGCATAAATATTGTACAATACAGTTATATGTAGTCGTATTGTACAGTTGAAACCAACATGCAATAGGTTGTTTATACCAGTTTACGAGAGCTCTTTACATGAAAAGCGTAACGTATTCTGCTTTCAAACAATGACTATTCGTTGCAGGGCGCTCGTAGAACTTTCGTTACGTAATCAACTTTTGCCAGCGACTGTACCACTTCAATATGGTTTGTTTTAAAAAAAAATAAGCATAATCATGTTTTAAGCATGAAGCATGACTTAGTGGTTGGTTATACTTAGTAGTTTAGCCCGTAATAATAATTAGAAGTCCCACGTTCTTTTTAAATTAAAATGTGTATTTTAATCTGCGATGTCTTAAAGCAATTTTTACTATTGTCTTACAATTTATTTTACTAATATTTTTCACAAATGTAATCTACGTTTCAAAGAAAATATAGAAAAATCTCCATATGGACAAATCCGGAACTTTTTCAATTATCCTTCGTTTGTCCTTTCTGGCGTGTCTGCATCCATTCAAATCCCGATAAAACAGAATCGTTCGACGAATTTAATGAAGATTGTATCAATCTATCCAATTGATATTGCAAAGAGATATTTTTTCAACAAAGCATATCTATATCTCTACTAATATTATAAAGAGAGCAACTTTGTATTTTTGTATGTATTGAAATAACTCAAGAACTACTAGGCCGATTTCAAAAATTCTTTCACCATTCGAAAGCTAAATTATCCCCGATTAATATAGGCTATATAATTTAATTCCACGCGGACGAAGTCGCGCACAACAGCTAGTTACTAATAAAATTAGAACAAATCTGTCATTCTTTCTGTAGTTTGGCTACTTCAATCGGTGTATGGTGATTTCCGATCATCATCATCATCAGGTCACTATACGTCCCCAATGAGGGGCGCGGTGCCTACCTCTACCGGGTGACTAGGGTATAGTCCGATTTTCAATTTTTTAATATTTTTATACATATTAGTTACTTTGCTTGGTAAAAATGCTGTCTTATTTGTGTAGTTTATATTTAGTAATTTCACCTCTAAATATTATGAAAACATCTGTGCAAAATGTCATTATCATCCACGGCCATCATACTACATACTTTAAAAAGCAAAGAAAAAAATACAAATTCGACCAATGCCAATATTTTTGTTTAGAAAATATAAAAGTACGAATATTAATTATTCAGATATTTGTTAGAACCGGAAGCCTATGGAACGCTACGGTTATGTACGAAACAAACGTCCTAAAAAAATATTTACATTTAATTGTCCGAAAACAGGAAGAGCGATTTGTTTATCTAACGTCGTGTCTATATACGCATGATCTTTGAAAAAACATAGAGTAATAAAAACAGAATCGATTTTATATATTTTTATCCACTATATTACTTTTAGATTTTTCTGGTTAATATTTTCCAAAGGTGGTAATCGTTTACTTAAATTGTTATCTTATGTCTTTGTCTTTAAAAATCTTTTTGTGTAAAAGTTACTGCACGCAGAATTGTTAAATAGTCACCAAGAGAATTCCTTAGTGTAGAGTTATCATCGTAATTTTTAAGTAAAGATTATACTTTGAGTGCGATGTTAAGTTTTACCTCTAGAAAGAAAACTATTTTCAATCTCTTTGATACATTTTTAATACGACTAACATGACACAATACAGCATACCTCTGTTGAAAGGATGAAAAATAAATAATACTATACAATAACCACGCCCGCGGGTAATGTTTGCCTTCCATCTTGTGAAATAATAAAGGAATGCCTTACATTGTACTTGAATCTTCATATGTACTTTGTGGACACCGAAATTCTCAAGAACAACTTTTATAAAAAAAGAGAAAGCTTCACAATCCGTATATCTTTTAAGTACTAAAGACTATTTTCTTGAAAGATTTTTTTCTACAAAACTGCTTTATGAATTCAGACAGTTAGTGCTATAAGTTGGTTGGCTTTTTAAGTAGCGTATATAAGAAGTTAATATAAATCATTTTGTGTAACTAGCTATAAAAACAATAAATATGGGTTTATAAAGCGTTCGGGTCTACACGCATAAGTGCAGTTTTAATTTTAGAAATAAATACGCTGTCAAATGTTTAATTTGAAAGACTAATACATTTGAAGAATGCCTATCCCATTTTATTTACCAGTCATATTTTGTTATTGTACTAATCTTGTATACTATCTACAAGTTTATTGAGACAGATAAAGTTTACTGTGATAATATTTCATTAACTAAGTGAACGAGAGCTTTTTATGATATCTGATAACGTTGATAAGCTGTCAGGTTAAGTGCAGTGACAGAACAAGGACATCGATGAATCAGTATTTGCATTAATAAAATGCAACAGAAAAGTAAAAACAAATTGTACTCTAAAAAACGATTGTCTTTTGTTTAAGTTAAGCAAACAACATCATTTTGTCTTAGCCTGCATACCCACGGAACGCTTTTTTAACGCCGGTGTTGGCGTTTTTTTAACGCTTTAGCTCAAAGCGATCGGTGTAAAATCATAAAAATAAGCGCCGCCGTATAAACAGATACATGGAAGCATTTGTTCGATCTCAACGTTATTTTCGCGCGCGATGAAAAAGCGCTCTTGTAAATAGGGTATTATAGTTTGATCTTTCTTATTTAAATAAACAGTCAAGTAAATAAGTCATAATATATATTAAAGTACCCATATAATGTTTGCTAAAAACCTACGTAAAAACTTATATTTGTATTTTTTCTTTTTAAAAAGAAGTCCAGTACAACGAGGACAAGAATTTTACATTAACATTCTCTGTTTATTCACAGACACCGGTTTGCTTTTAATTATATCTCTGAAAATGTTAAGTAAACATAGACTGGTTAGTTATTTACATTTACTTAAGAGAACTCTTACGTCGTGCTAAAATTACGACGCAACGTTTCGTCACCGACAAATTGTAAACACCAGTTTAAATCATACTAATGTTCACAATTTGATAGTAGCATATAATTACAAGTGGAATACAATACATCGGATATTGAACAAAAATAGGTAATAGGAAATAAAATAAATGCAAGTTATTCATCCTAAATTAATATAAAATATTGAGCATACTTGTAAGCGAGCGTTGTGTATGCTCTTTTGGTAATATTTGGTAATAATATTGCCTAGAAACGTTATTAGAAACTTCAGTCAACAACACAACTAATGCCAAAACCAAAGGCTTCAGTATATGAGAACAAAGCATATTAATATCGTGTCTAACTACTAATGTATATTACATTTTCAATAGATTTTATATTAATTTATATGATCCTATAACCTCTGAGTCTAAGTATAACGAAAACTATACCTTAATGGTGTAGATAAATAAGTTTAAAAAAATCTGATCGAAGCAAATCCTTATCCTTATCCTTACATAGTATAAAACAATAACGCTTTTTTATGCTTGTCTCTATATATGCTTGAATCTTTAAAACTACGCAACAGATTTTGATGCGTTTTTTTAATAGATAGAGTGATCCATAAGGAAGGTTTTCATGTATTCACAATATATTTTTAGCGCTTACATTGCAAACGCTGCAGCATTTAGTATCAGCATTATGCCGATTTGCACCCGTGCGATACCGGGGCGGGTAGCTAGTAGGCAATAAATTACCTAAACTCAGTAGCACTAGCTTAAACACAGTTTCATTGCATTTTTATATAAAAAATCCTTCATAAACATTCCGGCCACACTTATTATTATTTCATTATTTGTCAACTTAAGCTGACATTATTAGGGGTCACATTTTTTATCATCCTGTATGTGGCAGTTATTTACAATATTTTGGTTCGCATCGGACAATCACTGGTGAAATATACATTTTATTTTATTTAATTATCGATATAAAACGTTGAAAACTTAAAAGCTCGGAGTGTTTCAGCTCCCCCATTCCCTCTTTAAAAAGTTTCGGTAGCATTTGGTCTGGCTCCCACAATGTAGGTCGTAGGTGCCCTATTTATGTCATTTAAATATTCCTTGTATACTAATTTTACAATTTCGTTTTGTTAAAAGCTACAATACAACGCTTTAACGTATTTTTTGTTAAAGACTAAAGCGGTCTCATTTTCCTTTAGGATAAAGACCCTCGACATTATATCGGAATAAGCTTATTATATTAAAGCCAATAAGGTTTGACGTCACATCTACATAAGGTTATAATAATTTCCTAATAGTTTTTCGTTCACGGCGAAACTTCTCCATAATTTATCTTTAATGTTTCCAAATTATAATTTGCAAGCTTCAAATTTCCCATTATCTTCGCTGTTAATTTAAATAAAATATCTTAAGCGGACTACACACGCTCAGTTTTAACTGTAAAGTTCGACTGTGCAATTAATACTGACGTGTGTAGGCAACACTGAGAACTGTACAGACCGACTGTGCAGTTCAAATTGACGTGTGTACATCAGTTTTAACTGCAGAGTTAAAGCTGTACATTTAAAAAACTGAATCTTTGTAGCCAGCTTTACTTCATTAAAAGTAAAAAATATTTTACTAACTAAATCGAAGCTTGTTACAAAATATAATTTCTCCTCAAAATTAATAACTTTCCACAAGACGGTGTGTTCAATTTGTAACATTTAAATAAATATGAAAATTCGTAATCAGTTCTAGAAATTCAAATTTGAATTTCAAATCTGTAAACAAATGACTGACGATTTCTATAATTAACGTGTAGCTTTTTAATAAATTACTCTGGTAATGAGATATATTTTCATCCCTCAATTCACTTTAATAAAAGAGAGACAACAATATGAGTCATCACAAGCGGCATTGTAGTCGAAACCACGGTAAACTTTGTAATCAATCAAATCGATAGTCCTGTCCCCAGTCACGTGCATAATTGATTCACTGAAGCCAGTACTATCATTATCAATTGGTCATCAAAGTTTTCCTTGTACAAGTGTTTACAGCACCGAGCGAACCTTCAATCAATACGTTATCAACTGCCATAAATAGCAGCGTGTATTCGGTGAAGTCACTTGTCAGTTGATAAAACAGGTACATTCTATCGATCTTTGTAGTCATCGTTTGACAAATGACTAAGTCAATGAACTTTTAAAGTACAGTGACAAAACCTCTATTGTATAAAAACCGAAAAAAGTAGAGCATTTTTTACTTACCCATTAACCATATTAATTTGTAACCGAATATCAAACCAGTCTTACATTTTCTTTCACAATACTACGTTATATTTTTTAGATATTTTACTAATGACACCTTTAAATTTATATTTTGTTTTGTTTTCTATGTAAAACCTTCGATTAATGGTAAACATTCCGAATTGAAACAAACTCGCCTCGGAGACATTGTTATAGTAAATAAAATAATTAAATAACAGACGAAGTAATAATGTATTTTGTATCGTTGTAAAAATACACCTCTTTCAGCTAAAACTGTGACGGAATCGGCAAATATTATCTTTAGCAAGTTTTCTATGAAAACAACTTCCGAGTGCAAAGTTTACACTAGTATCTGTATGGATTTCCTTGCTTAAGATACATGATATTATGAAATAAATGTAAATAAAGCGATATTTTATTACTAAATATAAAAAACACGAATTACATTTTAACGCGTTATAGAATACGGAACCAAATTTGCACCATTTTTTGTGTTCACCGCAGGCTAGGAATATCACATACCACAGGGATTGCTTCAGTATTGCCGGTCGTTAGTATTAGAGCGTAGTTATTTATTGAAGGATTCGTATTCTTAAAGGATTAAGAAAACCGTTATACATACCTATAAGCATATTAAGCAATTAAAAAACAGTAAAACATAACATGACATACAATAACACTATATAAAGACATTTTATATACACAAAATATGTAAAATGTTATAATTTCTAATTTATAAAAACATATTTACCTAATTGAAGCTTTTCATAAAATCCCAAATCAAAATCACAACACAAAAATTCACGTAGAAAGCAAAAAAGAACTTTAAATCACACAAATCGAATAACACTTTGAAAACATAATAAAATGTACGCAAACTTTATATTGCACACACTATTTGAATGAGGTCCACAGTCGCGTTCGACGTCAGTACGAAAGCGCGGAACACGGCGGACTGAAGTCCTACGGATCGCATGCCTTGAGGACATCGCCAACCCTTCGGGGTATACTTTTGTCATATTCCAGTATACATACCGGACAAACAACACGAAGTGTCCATTTTTAGACTAAAATAATTTACGTGCCCTAACATCATTTTCATAGTGCTTTGTTACACAATTGTTTTGTAAAACGTCAGAGAATTTGTTTTTTTTTACTTATTTCTTAATCACATATTAATCTAGTTAAGAATCAAATATTGAATTGCTGAATGTTTTGTGCAATAAAAATTATTAATTAAAAAGAATCATATAAAATATTAATTTACAGAGATTTTCTTCATTTTGAATGACAGCGGGGACGGAAACAGCGAAGTACGAGTAATATTACAAAGCTTTTGTAATGGGTCAATTTAGTATCATGTTAAGATTAACTTAATAAATAAGCCTAATTTTAGTCCATTTTCTCTTCCCATCCTTTTCTTACAAGGAAATGATGGGAAGGGGAAGTGGAAATGACGGGGGAGGGGACGTATGCAGAGGAATTATCCTCTTGTTGTGCGTCTCCTCCTCCGTAGATTAAGGGTAGGCAACGCATCTGCAATTGCAAATGTCTATAGGCAGCGGTCGCTTCGATATTTCAGCGAATCCAGGCGTCCGCTTGCTAGTTTGCAACTGAAACTGCGTGCCATGCGTCCATTGCATAACTTGGAACTGTTACGTAACAAATATCTCAGTCCGTTAACAAGTGTCACAGTTATTTGTAATTAATTATGTTTCAAGATTATAAACCTATTTGATTTACTTAGTACCTCTGGTAAAACTTTATACAAATAGATTGGAGACTACGCGTCTCGTCTTAATTTTTTTTTAAATGATATTTAGGATCTATCATATTTACTATTTTATTCTAAACTAGCTGTTCGCGACTTTGTCCGCGTAGAATTAAAAAACTATAGCCTAAGTTACTCGGGGATCTTGTATAGGTAGGTACTTATAGGAAGATAAATTATTCTCTTGTTGTGCGTCTCCTCCGTAGATTAAGGGTAGGTAATTCATCTGCAATTTGCAGCTGTCTATGGGCAGCGGTCGCTTCGCTACTTCAGCTAATCCAGGTGGCCGCTATCTCTTGTAGTAATGTAGCTTTCTAACGGTGAAAGAATTTTTGAAATCAGCCGAGTAGTTTTTGAGTTACATACAAAAATACAAATCTTTCTATTTTATAATATTAGTATAGATAAGTTTATATGCCAAATATAATGATAGATTATAACGTAATTTCAACAATAGAACATCGCGTTCGTAGCGTGGCAGACAGAAGTTAAAATACAGTTAAAATATTTATTTTATTATGTAGATAAGCAACATTATTTTGAATAAAATATTCAAATAGTAAAGCTAAAACCACAACGTTAGCTTGTCTAGAATATGCATTGTAAATGAGGCAGTTGTTTTTTTTACTCAGAGAAACTAAATATAACTTTATAGTCCAAGGATACTAAGTGAAAGAAGCAAAATCTGGAACGAATTAATTGATCATCAACATCTTACCAGCTTACACTTTGTTGATATCTTTTACACGAGCCGTATCCCGTGACTCCGTGCGGATATGAAAGTAATCTAAGGAAGTCTATCGGCCGAATTTTCAAACGCTACTCAAATACTTAAAAGCGTCTTACATGTCAAGTCCATGCTTAAATTTCAAATTCTTCGGCGATCTCCTTTATTCTTTACTCTACTTTAAGCGACGCTTAAATTTGAGTGCCGTTTGAACATTCGGCCCTTAGTGTTTGTTATATTGTTTACTTAGCAGAATAAAAAAATAAAAGTTTTAAAAGAACCATCATATTATTTAATATTTAAAACGAAAAGTTATGTGAAATTCTAAGGTTTTTTGTAATATAAAACCCTACTTTTAGCTTTCATTTTGAATACTGCAATTTCATTCAGTTTTCTACTCGTTATTTGAAAACTGAGCGCTACAAAATTTTTCAATCCTTTGGAAGAATTCCAACATCTTGCGGTACGGAGGCGACATTAAATTCAAATAAAAAACATATACTAGATTATTACAGCAATATTTATAGATAAAATAAATAAATAACTTTGTGTTCTGTATTCCACAAGAAAACATTTGAAAGTCGAAAATAATTTTACAAAAAATATTCAACTGTCTTTCTTATCTATGTTGAACTTATAATCTAATTTAGTGATAAAGGTCTGGTACAAGTAACAGCTTTATTCACAATACTCGAATCGCAATTCGTGAATAGAATATATTAATTAACTATTATTTGGTAAATATTTACAGTGGAACCTTTGGAATTAAATTATGTTATAAATATTATCAACTACTATTTCATTAAGGCGACAATTATTACATTTTATTATATTTATTAATTTTATCGAATGATATTAATTTATTTGGGTTATAAAAATATTTTGATATCAAGCTTAACTTATTTCAATAAATTAAGTTTTTATTAACCAAATTTTGATTTTACAAATAATATCTTAACAGTTTGTTACAAAAAATTGAGTAAAATACAAGGATATTATTTAGTGTATTTACAATTAAAATAAATTAAAAAAAAAACAAAAAATAATTTTTGTACAAAAGTGTTTCAAATAAAAAATGGGTCCCAGATCGCTGTCCGCAGGGAACGTTCCCAAAACGCTGATGCGTTGCCCTAAATACAGGCCAGCTTTTTGGTCACGTGAGACCTCTATCAAACGAGTTGATAGGTCTCGATAAAGTCGGAAAGCCTCTGGGCCCCATGGTCCCAGAGTCTCGACCCCAAACGCCGAAAAAATGTACCCACTTCCAATGCATACATATTTTCAGCTTTTAAGGCCCTCTTGTCTCGTTGCCGCTGCACCGGCTAAAACCGACGTCTCTGGCAAATTCGAGGGCGCCAAAGTGTCCACGCATGATGCGTCCCATACTAAAGGGCGCCCTAACCGCCATGGCACCAGCGACATCCCGACCGGCCTCTTGCCATCGTCCCGAGCCAGTCCCGGGGGTTCCAGCACGGCTGCTACCCCGACAGTGACAAGGGCGCGGCGTATGATGTCGTTTAGTGCCACGTGACGTGGTATATAAAAGGATATTTTAAAATCATATATTAATACTTTTACCGTTTACGGAGGCACGTTTTAATAACTAGGTTATATTTTCAACGTAGAACGCTACAAATAGCCGTAGCACATTCGTAACGCTCCAATGAGCTACGTCAACAGCTACGGGTTGCGTAGGCACAGGCATCTTTTATTGATTAACCTGTTTTTCGGCGCCATTTAATCTCATCTTATGTTTTATATTCTTATTTATAATTATGTTAAAATTTGTTACGAAATAACAATTATAATTATAAATATTAACAAAAAATCAGAATTGTTATCGTGATCTGTAAATGGTATATCGGCTATAAAACCGTTTTAAGTTATATTCTAGTACCCTTCAAGTTAACCTCAAAGCATTGAATTGAAAATTCAAATATAACTTTCAAACAATGAACGAAGAGCGCGCGAAGTTAGATGGAAGGCTTGAAGATATCCAATACGGCCAAATTAATTTTAAACTGTCTTTCTCAACAGATCACTGACTATCGATAATTTATTTAATTATTAAAGAACAAATTTAATTTAAAATGGTCTTTGATCATAAAACATCATTTACATAGTTAAAGTAAAGTTAATTTCACATCTATTGAAAAAAATAAGTATGCTTTATTTTAATAATAATGTTGGTCTTAATGAAATCAACTGCGTCAGTATGGAAAAAATAATAAATTTATTAATATCATGTGTACAATACAAGATATTGTAACCTAGTAAATAATCTATACTAATATTATAAAGAGGAAAGGTTTACATTTTTGCATTTTATATGTCTGTATTTTTGTATGTATTGAAATGACTCAAAAACTACTGGACCGATTTCAAAATTCTTTCACCGTTAGACCACACTATCCCCGATTAACATATGCTATATATATAAACAAAATTATGTATATAATACAACAAAGTCCATTCAAATCCATGGAATGGATTTAACGTGAAACAATGATATCCATTGCCTTTCAGCATTGTCGAACAACAGCCTTAATCCTTTCATTGAAATTAAGCTCTGTTATATTGTCAAATGGACTAACAATAGGCTCTTATTCAACTGCAACTGAATAGATATTTTTAATCTGTAAATTACTAATGATATACGAAGTTACGATGAATGTATGTTTGTTTGAAGGTATCTCCAGAAGAGCTCAAATGATCTCGATCTAATTTTACACAGATGTAGAACAAAGTCTGGAGCAACACATAAGCTACTTATTATGTTTTATTTGTGTTCCAAACATACGAAGTCGTGGATCACAAATAGTGACATAATAAATACAAACCATGTTTTGGTTTCATATTTTAAAAACTGCACAATTTATGCAAGAACATATCGGCGAAGAAATTCAAAGATATGTGTGAATTCACGCAAAATACGCGCTCGTCGTGGAGTTGCAGAAAATGAAGCCCATCATGAGTCTAACTAGAAAGTGCGTCAAAAAACTGCACTCGTTCGTTGCCCTCACTTAATAGCAAAATAAACTAAGTTTTTTCAACTTAAGTACAGTAACATTAAACCCATTTACCAGATAGTTGGGTGTTAACCTCCCGTTGACCGTTAACACGCCAGCCTGTCCACTCGAAGTGACGCGACGGGGCTCTTGACCTTTGCACTTTGTTCCCTTCGCTGTCGACAGCTTCGAATGTGTTCGGAACACAAGTACGACCCTACTTGGTTTGTTCCAGTTTCGTAATTTCGTATTGTGCTGTACAGGTGAGATAAGAATTATTATTTTTGAAATTAGAATTATTTTATTAAGGCATTTTAATGCTTTGTTGTTTTGCAAAATAGATTAAAAAAGGCAGATGAGACATGCCATATGTCATACTGACAGCGACTGTGACACATTTATGCGAACTACACGTAACGTGACAAAGACAGTAACATAGATCTTTGGTCCTTTTCTCCGTATGCGATTTTGTTTATTTGGGTCTTAAAATAAGACCCAAATAAATGTGACGTATCACAAAATATTGTGGCGTTCCAAGCGGATTTTCGGTGAATTATTTTTTCATACATCCCAGGCAAAGGCTTGAGACATGATGTTATTGGTTAAAAACCGTAAAGTGATGCAGACACAACATACGTATTACGTAGTCTCAGGCATGTTTTGTTCTTCAACCGTAATAAGACTTTAATTTGCAACAAAAGAATGGACGTTCTTGTGTTATGAGTTAAAAATAAAAGTATTTCCAAACTAAAAATCTAGCATTAGAATAATATAATATGCTTGAAACTTAATATTCATGTCACCTGTTCCTTTGTATCTTTGATGCACTACGAATTGCGTAGAGAAATAATCAAGTTACAGTTCGTGAGAGCTTGAGAGCTTTCACGACCAAATAATTCAATAGACTCCCATTGTAACTACACAAGTACTAATATGACCTATATGTATGTTACTCAACACCTTTAAAACAACATTTTAATCATATTCTTGTATCCATGTTGGTTATGATTATCTACACAAAAAAAAAGAAAGGAGAAAGATTTGTATTTTTTATGTAACTCAAAAACTACTGCGCCGATTTCAAAAATGTTTTCAACGTTCGAAAGCTATATGATTCCTGAGTAACATATTCTATATTTTTTTAGTTTTTTACGAACAAAGTCGCTAGCAAAAGCTAGCTAGTGTTTAATAAAATAGCAAACTTAAAATATTTTTTAAAATCTGAATTAAAAATACAAATCTTTTATTTTCATAAGCATAGAATATATAAACAATTTTGTACCTAAGCATAATATGAAATACTAGCTGTGGCGCGCGACTTCGTCCGCGTAGAATTAAATAATATAGCCTATGTTACTCGGGGATAGTGTAGCTTTCTAATGGTGAAAGAATTTTTGAAATCGGCCCAGTAGTTCTTGAGTTATTTGAATACAAACAAAAATACAAAAATACAAAGTTTCTCTCTTTATTATATTAGTATAAATGATATATTTGTTATTTTGGACGTGAAACAGACATCTCAATAAAAGACAACGTGACGCAATTGACGTTATAATTCAAGGACGTCTGGTTTTCAATAGCAATGAAATTATATAAAACCTTGGTTAAACCTGATATATGATAATTAAATATAATGTTAGATATAAAAAAATATATATTTATTGTCATCTGAAATACTTAGAACAGATTGATCCAGGATCCTCGCACTAGGCGCTGCCTGTATCGGAAGGACTCAGCTATATATCTACATAGCGTTTAACTAAAAACACCTTAGAGAACTAAGTTTAGAAAAAAACTCCAACTTTTCGTTTATAAGCTTAACTAGGGGCTACCCAAATTACATGCGCCACAAAGCGATTCGATAGCGACCATCAAAAATGTATGGCACTGTCAATGACGTTCAATATCTCACACGTGCAAGCACATGACTTATGGATGTCATTGTCAGTTTTATACTTTTTGTAGATTCTATCAGCGATATCGCCAATCGAAAGATACTTTGGGGAAACCCCTTGAAAGCCTAAAATAGGCAGAATAAGGACCTAATCCCCCTTATTCCGAAAAAAAAATGTATAAAGTACTGCGATAAACGATGAGCGATGACCAATAAGTCGTCGATTATACGATACTGGAGGACACTCGGAACTAAATAAGATAGACCAGGAGTCTCATTGGACCAAATTATGTATCATAAGAAGTACCAAGAACAAGAATGTTCTGTATTTTGGAATAAATTTGATGAATGTACCAATGCCAAACGTAGAAAATACAACAGTAATAACGCTGATTCTCGTTTCGGAATAAAGCGGTATGTGTTGGAAAAGGCGTTAAATATCCTTGTAAATCTATAATCATTGAGTGTTGAATGCAGTGCGCTCATTCCGGTTATTGGATTTGTCAACGTCCCGGATAAAGTCGACGCCACACCGACATAGATTGATTCACTTATCTCCGCTCGTGTGATGCGCAGCAGCTATTCTATTTCACTTTAATCCATTTTATGAAAGCATTTGCGGCTACAAGCTTCGCTAGTTAACCATGTAAATAGGTTAGTGTGCAGCATACCTATAAGTTTTTATGTAAACAATATTGTTTTTAATACTACCGGAGCCGGGTGTTGTAATATCAAAAGCAACATTATATTTTATGGTACGTTTTAGCTATAAGGGACTAACCTTTTTAAGCATTCTAATACCATTCTGTTAAATGCCAAGATGGGCTTGGGAAATATCATCGTGTAAAAAATATTTACTCATTTTAAAATAAGATAAAATTACTCGTAAATATCTTATTTCAATTTACACGTTTCTTTTGATGTAACCTTTACAATTTTATAGAACTCATCATCACCACCCTGCTCTCGTCCCTATCGAAGGTCAGCATAGTTTGTATCACTCCATACTTCCTTATCAGCCGTCATTAAATATTTATTTTACAAACAAAACAAAAATTTTACATCAACTTTCAACATCCTAAAATTATTAAAATGCATTGAAATAGCGAAAGGTATCTGCTAATTATAGCTACAATTCTTCACCGTTTCATTGTAATTATTATCGTGGTTTACAAGTACAATAGAATCCATAAATAATTGAATAAAAAGTATAAAACGAAAGAGCGGTTGACAAGGGAAACTCGTAGCTTGAATTCTCGAAGTTTCTCGAAGAGGCTGTGGTTTTATTTGCAACTTGAACTCGAAATAACTTTTTACCTAAGCTTCAAGAGCTTACCATTCTGTGGATAATGAATATTGCGGTCGGAAATGAAATAGGTATACGTACTGAAATTATAAATATAATATTATTGAATACATAAGGAAAAGAACTTATTTTGAATTGAGGCGAATCCATCCGTTTATATAACACTCTGTATATAGTATTTAATATTACTAGCTCATGTCGCGACTTCGTCCGCATGGAATTAAAAATATAGCCTATGTTACTCGGGGATAATGTAGCTTTTGAATGAAAGAATTTTTGACATCGACCTAGTACTAGCGAGAAGTCGTCGCGCGTCATGGGGCCCGCCATCTACAACCGGCTGCCGGACCACGTCACGGCGGCTTCCAGCCTCGCTTCGTTTCGAACTAAACTTAAATCTTGGCTGCTCCAGAAAGCCTTTTAAATTCAGTAGAAGAATTTTTGTTAGCCTGACTTTGTTCTTATATAAATTGTTAGATTTTTATTAACCTAACACAATTATTATTTTTTTCTTTAAATGACGTGTAATTTATATTATCAATAAATTATTTGTATTTGTATTTGTATTTGTAGTTCTTGAGTTATTTCATAACATAAAAAAGATTTTTTTTTCTCTTTATCTATATCTATATCTATACTAATATTATAAAGAGAGAAGCTTTGTATTTTTGTATGTATTGAAATAAATCAAGAACTACTGGGCCGATTTCAAAAATTCTTGCACCATTCGAAAGCTACATTATCCCCGAGTAACATAGGTTATAATATTTAATTCTACGCGAACGAAGTCGCGTACAACCGCTAGTATTAATATAGATTGGTCTATGTTTTAAAGCGTATTAAGTTTCACCATGTTCCCTGATCGTATATAAAGAAAATGGAACATTGCAAATTCCATTACCATGTAACTCAGTTGTGTCCCTCGACACCCGAGATCGAATTATTGGACTCTATTTGTATGGAATTGAAACATTTCGTTATAACTTCGCTTCAGCATGTCGCCTGAAAAAAAAATCATAAACCAAATTATGCCACTGTAAAAAGTGGTATTTTTCGTCAATTTATATAAACTAGCTGTTGTGCGCGACTACGTCCGCATAGAATTAAGTAATATAGCCTATGTTACTCGGGGATAATGTAGTTTTCTAATGGTGAAATAATTTTTGAAATCGGCCCAGTAGTTCTTGACTTATTTCAATACATACAAAAATACAAAGTTTCTCTCTTCATATTACTATAGAGTATAGTAATATGAAGAGAGAAACTTTGTGATAGTGATTTAGTAGCAAATAATGCTTGTGTAATATTAATAACGAATAGTTACTGAAAATGTATACTAGCACATGTTATTAATCAATAAATATAGCGTGCTAAAAGAACGTTCAACTAACTGTTACTTATTCATAACATTTCCGAAATATCGATGCTTTTATGAATCTTTAATAACGACAAGACTACTCAAGTTTTCCACTGTCTAATAAATTCTACAATTATGCTAGGCTAGGCCGGTATTAGGAGTACGCGTAACCGTCGTGTATGCGTAGATGTATGAACGTAGATGAAGCGACAGAGGTGTGTCAGGATCGTGCCAAATGGAGGTCCGTTGTCTCTGCCTACACCTCTGAGTTACGGGCGTGAGTTATGTTGTTGTTGTTGTTATGTTACATACTGCAAGTAATACAACTTCAAATACAAGTAAATTACCTCCTACTTACAACTAAAATAAAATTTAAAAAAAAAATGTACAAAAGTATTACAAATAAAAAATGGGCCCCAGATCGCTGTCCGCAGGGAACGTTCCCAAAACACTGGCCGCATTACCCCGTTGGATTGCAACGCTGATGCGTTCTCTAAATACAGGCCAGCTTTTTGGTCACGTGAGACCTCTATCAAACGAGTTGATAGGTCTCGATAAAGTCGGAAAGCCTCTGGGCCCCATGGTCCCAGAGTCTCGACCCCAAACGCCGAAAAAATGTACCCACTTCCACTCCTACTTGTATTTATATTTGTATTAACATTTAAAAAAAATGATTACGTCTCATATTTAAATGTCAAAATCTATTAGAAAACGGCTACAGATGCTCAGTTTTAACTGTATAAGTTCGACTGCTCAGTGAAAACTGACGTGTGTGGGCAAAACTGAAAGCTGTACAGTTCAACTTTACAGTTAATAACCTCCTTCTGTTGGAAGTCGGTTAAAAACTGAACGTTTATAGCCGGCTTAATACATTACCTGTGGAATAACAAGGCTCTTATCATGACCTAAAGAACAAAGATATAGTGCTACTCCTAGTATATACTCTTACTACCTATAACTATATGTTTTCTGGCACTACGCACAAACAAAGTGGAAGGCAAACAACCCTCTTTAAAGCAAATACGTCGTTACTTCGGTCGTGGTTACATTAGGGTTGGCAAATAATTAAGTATTACTTCTAAAATAATTGAGTAAAATAACATTTTATTAACTATGACTATAAAAAAGATAGTACTTAACCAAATAGTTTACTTATGATATTCTGGTTTTTGCCCCCAACTCAGTCTGCGTTGAACTTGAAAAGCTTGTTAACTAACCAGTGTTCGACCAGACAGTGTTCTACAGCTATACCAAATTAAATCAGGTCCACAGTAATTCTGGTGAGACTTACAAACAATTAAAATATTAGATTTTATATCTGAGAATTGTAGCCTTGCTTGACTCTATTTCACGATGCCTTTCGGCATTTAATACTATCTGATTAACCTAGAAATGGATTAGATAATTAATCGCATATAAGGTAATCGTTTTTTTAAGTTTAGTTAAAGTAACATCCCTAACTGAAGTAAGTACTGTGCACACATCAGGTAACACTCCTTTCCGTCGACAAGTTTATTCGGCGCCTACAAAAACCCTTTCTCTTATTCAAGTTTCGTACTTTAACTAAAAAAGAATATTCTTGTATTTTCATTTGATTAAAGTTCTTTAGAATGTTATATTTGGTTCCAATAACTACATTAATGTTCTTAATAAATATTTAAAAATATCTCTTTTCGTAGAATAAAGTGGGAAATAAGTCACAAGAAAGAGAGAACTTAAGGCAGGGCCCGTTCGTAACTTAAAATCAGTTTCGTGTTTTTTTTACCGTTAGTAGGCGGAGTAACTAAGAGACTTACTCAAGTATGGAGCATAAAATTCAAAAGGCTTTTTAGTGGGATAGACGAAAGAAGCCAAGTAAGAGAGTCTTTGCTAGTATAATTATTGTTTAATTTACCAAAGCTATTATATTATGTACTATTTATCGTACAAAATAACAAAGCATGCGTTCATCATACTATTAGGATAGCAAACCGACCGCAACCCATAGACTTCTGCAATAAGTCATAGTGATGCGTTTTAACGGAGAGCTGAAGATGTTCGGAAGAGAAAAGAAAAGAAAAAATCTAATAAACATTTTATTACAATTTACCAAAACCGAATGTATTTATATAAACATAGTGACCATTGAGTAATTGTATCTTATAATATTATAGATCACATAAGCGTATAAAACGAATATAATATATGTCAACATTTTTAACCAAAATTGTTTTCTTGAGGCACTTTTTTCACTGGAATCCTTTATTAGATACTTCCGTACACCATACACCCAAATAAGTGTCATTTCTTTATTGTCAATAGTTGCCATATCGCAGTTGAAAATGTCTCGATCAGCGTTCGACAGGTTCAACCACAGATTGTGAGTATTGTCATCTTGAAACTTCCAACTATTGTTTGTGAAAAATTCAAAAGCAGATATCAACTTGTAAATCTTCTTATAAGTTTGTATCATTCTGAAACAAGAGAAGAAATACGTAGGCACATGCAATAAGTTTTTTTTTATATTACAAAGTGGCAAACGAGCGAGCGGTCTCTTTGATTCGCTGAAAAAGCGAAGCGCCCGATGCCCATAGACATCTGCAATTGCAAATGCGTTGCCTACCCTTACTCTAGGGAGGAGGAGACATACAGCAAGAGGATAATCCTTTTCCTATGCGTCCCCTCCCCGCCAAATCCACTTCCCCTTCCTATCATTTCTTTACAAGAAAAGGATAGGAATGGAATGTGGATCAAAATTACGCCTCCGGAAACAGTATTGTAATTTGTAACCCTGCTTTATTAGTCCGAGTTTGCCCTAAAAACGATGATTTTGCTTTGGCGTAAGGCCATTTTTGGCGTGAGATCGTCTAATGAAGCCCTACGGTAAGGAATTCGTCCCGGAAGGACAAAAATAAAAAAAGGATAGAAGTAAATAAAGGCCATGTCAATCTTTTCTGTGGCTCAAGATCCAAGCGGCCAAGATATACTAAGGTGATAATATAATGTCGATCGGTAAAGGTCATTGCCAAAATGACACTCAATACAGGGTGTGGAACACATTTTAATCAACGAATTACAAAACGTTGTAGCTCGGGGTATCTATCCCAAAGTATCTTTCGATTGGCGATATCGCTGATGGAATCGACAAAATTGTATGAAAGTGACTATGTCATTCGATAAGTCGTGTGCTTGTAACGTGTGAGATATCGAACGTCATTGTCAGTTCCATACATTTTTGATGTTCGCTACGAAATCGCTTTGTAGTGGATGTACTTTGGGTAAGCCCCAGGAGGAGATTGCAGTTAAACACTGCTCTTAAAAATCAACTGTTAAATAAGATTTATAGGTTTCTTTCAAAGTACTTTAACAACTACTTTAACAGTGGTAGAGCCCACTTAAACATCTTCGTACGAATTGTCCAGCTCGCCCGGTGACATACCACAACCACACAGAAGACAGGCGTCAACTGGAAGCAATTCCATGTTTCTTCTGACGAGTGTGGTGACGGAGGCCTAATTTTAGTCCAGTTTCCCTTCCTATCCTTTTATTATAAGATAAGAAGAATAATAAATAATGGAAAGGGGAAGTGGATATGGCTGGAGAGGGGACACTTAGGAAGAGGAATTATCCTCTTGCTGTGCGTCTCCTCCTCTGTAAGTTAAGGATAGGCAATGCATCTGCAATTGCAGATGTCTTATCAGTCAGCAGCGGTCACTTTGCTAATTTCGGCGAATCCAGGCGACCGCTTGCTCGTTTGCCATTTTTAATAGAAAAAAATTATACTTACACTGGACGTCTTCCTATTAACTTGAGCGCAATGTCCACAAATAATGCAGGAATGTAATGTAATAACCAAAAGAGTAGTAGACTTAGAAATTTCTTAGAGGTTTCTATGGTAAAACAGTACCATACCGCCCGTGAAGATATCAAATTTCTTCCAGATGTATTAAGAGTCGTAGAAAAGTCTCCTGAAAAAAAAATAGGAAAATTAAAAAAGAAATGATCAATGTTTTTTACCTGAATATTTTACATACCCCAAAGTAGTGGATTTCTATTGTTCGATACGTTATAAACTCTAGTATCTTGTTGGCTTGATTGTCGTTTTGTGTTCTCTAAAGCGGCCACTAATATTGTGTTAGTGACTATATCAACTGGAACAAAACTCACTACTATATCACTAGTTGTTCTTATAGCATGAATTACTCCTGTAAAGATTCCTAACAAAAACTGAAACAGATAAAATTAAATTAAACCTGAAATGGAAAATAATCGAACAGTGCGAATTAAGGACGACTCACACGGCACCCTGTGCCAGCCGGGACGTACCACGTTCGGCCTAGCACCGTCAGTGTGTTAATACAAAATATACGAGCGCGCCGGAGCCGGGTGATGGACGGAGCATGTACCCGATCGTCTCGTATGCATAATACGAGACTTTCTAAGTGATAACACGTTTCGCTACCGCGTTGAGGGAGTGTGTTCTCAGCCACACCCCGTTTGAGCCGGGGTGCCGCAAGGGTCGGTGTTAGGGCCAGTCCTCTTCACTCTCTACACCAACGACATTCCGCGCGTACCCGGTGTAGAGCTAGCTTTATTTGCCGATGACACCTGTGTTTTCACATCAGGCCGCAAGCCCGATGCCATATGTCGACGCCTCCAGACCGCAGCCACCACCCTCGGTGCATGGTTTCGGAAATAGAGGATCGAAATTAATCCTACCAAAAGCGCGGCTCTCTATTTTTCACGCCACAAAGTGGAGCGTCTCCCCATTGTCACTCATGAACAGCCCAGTACCTTGGGAAGTAAAAGTCTAATATTTAGGTGTCATCCTTGACTCAAAACTTAACTTCTCCGCTCACGTAACCCGAGTTGGGAACCGCGCGGCATTTATCTTAGGTCGTCTTTCAGCTTTAATTAATAAAAAGAGCAAAATGTCCCTTCGGAATAAGGTGACACCCTACAAGTCAGTAGTGCGTGCCGTCATGACGTATGCTAGCCCGGTATTCGCGCACATATCCCCGAAACAGATACATCGACTTCAGGTGATTCAGAATAGATTCATGCGTAGAGCTACGGGAGCCCCGTGTTATGTGCGCAACAGAGATCTACACGTAGACTTGGACTTGCCTACCATAGCCCAACACCTGAAGTTGGCGTCGCGTTGTTATTTTGACTCCGCCGTCGGTCACATGAACCTGCTGGTTGTAGGTGACGGCACCTACAAACCAATCGAACTCGGTAAATTTCGGCATGACTATCGTAGACCTAGGCACGTTCTTGACTTTCAAGACGATGAAACCACAATCACTCAGGCTAGGGTTAAGCTAGTTCGCAGTCACGTCACACGCCAGGGTCGCTGTCGGCTAAGGCAATCATTCTCGCGATACGGTCACATAACAGGCAGATTCTCTCCTATCAATGATAGAAGCATTGCTGGAGTTTCTTCCGCCACTTCTTCTCCCAGCGCTAACGCTTTCCGAAGCGGTAGTAATGTTAGATCTTTCAATAATATTAATAGTATTCAGATAACAGCAACCGATCAAGCCGAGGTTCGGCCTTCTCGGGCACCCTTGAATCGGAATGCTAAACGAGTATTGAGTGACAGTCCAAGCCGAGACCCCCTCTTGGGGGCCCTTGAGCCTAGTCACTCCATGGAGCGTCCACCGAAGCGACCTAAGAGCTTGGCGGCCTCCCAATCCGGTTATAATATCGAAGTAACGGGCCGAGCCGAGGTTCCCGAGGGAGCTCTCGAGCCCAGTTACTCTTAAACGAGGTTTAGGCTAAGCGCCATCAGCGCCCTGCCACCTCAAGCCCGGTGTAGCTGTAAATGCCTCCTCAAGTCAAAATAGATTTCGTATGGACACACTGACGGAGCGGGTAGTTTCAACTACTCCATTGAGTAGTTATAAAAATACACCCATGGGCCAATGGATTTGCTTATAACAGGTTAGTTAGGTTACTATTATAATTGAATTACGAAACTTGAATACATGGATGTTTATTTGATGGCATACTATCTTCAGAACAACTAAAGGACCTCTATAAATTTTGAACAGATGTAGAACATAGTTTGAAACTCATAGACAACTTACTATGTTTCTTAAAAATACCGCACTGACGGATTCGCGGGCGAAAGCTATTTTGAAATAAAACATGAAGCAGTACACAAAAAATATACTTAAAAACTGCATAAAATGAACATACCCCACTGGGACTGTTTAAATTCCAAGGATCAACCCAACCTGGTAATGGTTCATGGTATGAAGATATGACTGAAAATAATAAATATTGTTATTAAGTAAGTACGTATATACCTACTACTTATACACATGCAAACTTCTTTGTTAACTAAGCTACATTTACCGATAGACGGTCGGACAACACAAATAGGCAAGTCTCGCCCTTCAGTCCTTACGACTTCTTCCGCTACTGCTTTTGTAAACGTATACGTATTGGCATAATCTTCCATTAATCTAAAATCATTCCATGCATTAAATCAAATATACGTGACGCCGCATTTATATATATTTTTTTAGTTTAAGTCCTATTTTGTTTAACCAATCAATTTTTATCAATCTTTTTTAACTTAAGTCAATAATTTTGTTTGGTCTTTATAACATTATTCTTTTAGACATATCCTATTTAATTATATGTAATTACACCCTATTTAATATAAAAATAATAATAATAAAAAGGAACATTACTTAATTACATACCAATTAATTGTGTTATGATACTTAAGTTGAACAACAAGCGAATGTAAAAAATAATAATAATGATATTTACGGTTGCAAAATATTTTCCAATTTATTTTGTTCGAAATTTTCGGCCATCTCAATTATGGCGTTTGGGGAAATAGGACTGTCGTAGAACTGTTCCTTCACTGCTTGTCCCACTCGGCTCTTGGTGGCGTGACTGTATGCGGTCGATACGTGAACTATAGACCTGAATTCATTTTTATTTTTATTTATTCCAGCTGGCAACCCAAAGTGTTGGTTGTAAAATACGTGTTACAGAGAACACTAATGGTTGATTGACAAATATCGAATTGTATACAATTGCCACTACTTGACTTGTAATCGGTAGGTCCCGAGTTAGAATCCTGCCGTGTACCAATGTGATTTTCAAATTTCACATGTACATATTTACCCGACGTTCTTACGGTGAAGGAAAATATCTTGATGCAACCTGCACATATCATCGAAAATATTCAAAGATGTGTGTGAAGTCGACCAACTAGCACTGGGCCAGCGTAGATTATGATGTCCTAGTCACAAATCAGGGTAGACGCCGAGCCCCTCATTGGAGACGTATAGTATGCATGTGATGATGATTAACTTGCCTTAGTTGTTTACAACATCTAGCTAGGCGAACAATCTCCCGGATTCCTCTAATATTGATCAGTGCTGCCGCCTTTACGTTCTCATTAAAATTTACATTTGCAGCTGCATGAAGTATGATATTTACCTGACATCATATTCAAATTATTCAATTGTAATCAGTCAAAAAGTGGATAAACATAAAATAGAGTAAGACTTTTCATTTAATGTATAACCTAGTCACAAGTCCGAACTCAAAAAGTCTCTTGGAAGGCATACTTACGTTATTTAAGCAAACGCTAAAATTTTATCATCAGAAAGCCAGAAAAAAATACATCAAATACAACGGCCGTCTTTGCGAAACTGAAGTTACAACAGTTAAAGCTGCTTCGAAATCTACCACTATTTAACTTTCTTACTATTTCACTTAATTAACTTGATAACCAACCTGCTCAATAATAATATTCCGATCAACGTCACCAATGGCAAGCTCCTTTTCGCTTATGTCTCCCTCAATTGGTATTAAGTTCTTCGCAAATTCTGGTTTATATTTAAGTAAATTTTCAAAAACCTAAAATAAACATATTTTTTTCATATTCATCGTCAGTAAATTGAACATAATGATCATTATCATAGGTTAAAATGGGTTGCTTTAAGATAAGATATATTGTCGCGGTCGAAATACAGTGCCCCGTCATAATGCGTTTGAGGGCAGTCAAGTTTTAGTGGGTATTCATTCTGGTCACCTTCTGTGGCCGGCGAGTCCCACACTCCCTACCTTATTGGACCTCCATAAACGCATTTTCTGATGGTAAAAAAAGATACTTTTTTACTTTAAAGTCCTATATCCCCGAAGTGGGGTAGAGGGCGTCGACAGTGCGCCGCCAGCTCTCTCTGTCCTGGGCTCTGCGTTTGGTCTCGGGCCACGACAGCCCAATAGCCTTCATGTCGGCTGCCACTGTGCGCCGCCATGTCTGTTTAGGGCGGCCACGCTTTCTTGTGCCTAACGGGACCCAATCCAAGGCTTCTCTGGGGATGTGATTGGGATCTCGGCGAAGCGTGTGGCCAATTCATAACCACTTACGACGAATTATTTGCTGACCGATCGGCTGCTCTCTACAGCGTGCCAGGAGATCTTCGTTGCGGATCGTATCTGGCAAGAAGGACCCTAAGATCTGTAGGCAGCGATTGATGAAGACCTGGACCCGCTGCGTTGAAGCTTTTGTCACCTTCCGTGTTTCGCACCCATATAGCAGTACAGGTTTGACATTGGAGCGGAATATTTTGATCTTCACTCGGTGCGACAATTTCTTGGACTGCCATATGGGGCGCAATTGTACGAAGGCGGCCCTGGCTTTGGCTATTCAAAAAAAAAGAAAAGATGTATTAAAGAAGTAATTTATATTATAGGAAAAACTTACAGGATCCTTTAAAATTTGTTCAATTCGTTTCTTTGCATTTTTTCCTTTTTTTGATCGTAATAATAAATAAACTTTATTCACATTACAGCACCTGACAAAGAAGATTAATACACCTTAATACAAAAGAAGTAGAAGAGAATATACAAAAAGAACAGATAAGGGCAATTGAGAAAATAAAGTGCCAGATGTCCAAAGGAAGTCACTTCGCTACTTTAGCGAACTAAATAACTATAGCTTGCGGGTTACTCAAAGTACATATCCTATAAAACGGCTGAGAAAAACGTTCGATATCACATCTGAAAA
The DNA here is from genome assembly GCA_013186455.1 of Papilio dardanus tibullus. Taxonomy (NCBI): domain Eukaryota; kingdom Metazoa; phylum Arthropoda; class Insecta; order Lepidoptera; family Papilionidae; genus Papilio; species Papilio dardanus. The sequence goes on along the minus strand of QDHC01001931.1, from coordinate 417,471 downwards.
CCACATGACTTATCGAATGTCATTCTCAGTTCCATACATTTTTGTCGATTCCATCAGCAATAATACCACTCGAAAAATACATTGGGTAACCGCCTTGTGTTTTTACTAGTTATATGCTGAGTGGACTGTATTTGGACGTTTATATGAACACTTGGCATGCGGGCATACTTCTCCGCCGAATTACGCGTGCAGTGGGCGTTTTTTCGTGAATTGACCACGCATATAACGTCACACATACACATAATTACACGTATTTAGTAGATTTGTAGTGGTTAGCCACAAATCTACAAAATACGTATTTTTACGTGACCCGCGCTCCAGTGACAGACTGCAAAAAACGTAAAAATACGTTGCCCGCACGCGAAGTGTGAATAAAAGGCGATGGATGCAATAGGGCATATATGTGGTATTAGATGGTACAATGTTATGATGTAGACGCGCTGCGTGCCCAAGCCAGCCCAAGAGCAACTGGAGGTCGCGGGCAGAAGTGCGCGCGGGATGGCGGGCGAGGCCTGAAAGGGCCCCCCGCAACGCTCCCGCGCCGGCGGTTATGACGTATGACGGAACAAATAACAATAATTATAAAAATGGGTTGTTACCTAAATAATTTCTCAATTATGTGCTTTCCTAAGAAGCCCGAGCCACCGGTGAGGAATATGTTGGAACCTGCGTAGAACTTTTCCACGTCGGAGGCTCCGCTGGCGATGACTTGCGCCACATCGTGCTGATGACTCTCTTCCTCTCTATCCAAAGCTAACATGGATTCCATATCTATTGTACATTTTAAAAGCAACAGTTCAAATGGCAATATTTTTTCAATTTTTATTATTTATTACAAAATATCATATGTAGTCTATATCTATCTACATCTACACTATTATATAAAACAATAACGCTTTTTATGTTTGTCCCTATATATGCTTGAATCTTTAAAACTGCGCAACGGATTTTGATGCGGTTTGTTTTAATAGATAGTAGTTTATATATATAACTAGCGACCCGCCCCGGCTTCACACGGGTGCAATTATTATTATTATGTTATATACAACGTTCACAGTTTTTCTGTAGTGTATTTAGCATCAACCTTGCACCCGTGAGTAGCCGGGGCGGGTCGCTAGTTAATATTATAAAGAAGAAAACTTGTTTTTTTTGTATGTATTGAAATAAATCAAGAACTAATGGTCAAATTTCAAATATTCTTTCACCATTAGAAAGCTACATTATCCCAGACACGAGTAACATAGGCTATATTATTTAACTCCACGCAGAGGAAGTCGCTTACATCTAGTATATTATAAACTTACTGAGATATGTCGCGGCCGCGTTTAGTATAAAGACTGTTATCCTGTAGAAAAGTTCCTACTTATAGCCATAATAACGTATATACAGGATGTTCCCAAATGTTGTGACCAATGGAGGACCGCACTCTACCGGTTAAACTAAACATTACATAAATTAACAATGAGTGGGTTATATTCGAAATATATGCGGTAAGAAGTTTAGTCGTGTTATGTTGTACGTGTTATTTTATAAAATTTATTTAGCCGCTTACACGTTTGCGACCTTTTAATACACACCGTATATACCTACTTACATATACCTTCATACAAAGTTTTACTATTGTAGTACAATAATTATACATAATTTTAAATGTTACATTGTATACAAAAATACAATTAATATACGCAAACAACGCAATATGACGTCCGTTTAATTTAGTAATTTAGACCACAACAAGCTGAAACTTAGTAAAGTGATTCAAAATATAATTATAAATTTTGAAAGTGCCCATGCAAAAGAACATTGGTCAAAGGTAAAAAAAAGTTTTTCGCGATTTTCAGCAAAACGGCAAGTTTTACTACTAGTGGAATAAAAATAAAACAGGCTAAGTACATACAAGAGAAAGATGGAGAACTTTAAATTTAATTTATCTATACTAATATTATAAAGAGGAAAGATTTGTATTTTTGTATGTATTGGAATAACTCAAAAACTTCTAGGTTGTTTCCAAAAATCTTTCACTGTAAGAAAGCTGCGTTATGTCCAAGTACCATACGCTATATTTAATAATTCCGTTCGGACAAAGTCGCGACCAACAGCTAGTATTATTAAGTTATATTTTGCACCAATTTTCAAATTCAATTAGATTAGACGCTTAATTAGACCATAAAAGATGATCATTAGATTTAACGGATACTTAGTACTATTTTGAGCATCGGTGGATCAGTGATTTAGCTCTTGACTTGTAATGTGCAGGTTCCAAGTTCGAATCCCGCCATGTACCAATGTGTTTTTCGAAGTTTATATGTACATATTTACCCGGCGTTCTTACCGTGAAGGAAAACATCGTGATGCAACCAGCACATATCGTCGAAGAAATTCAAAAGACATGTATGAAGACAACCAACCCGTACTAGGCCAGCGTGGTTGACTAATAACCCCTTTTTTTACAATATTTATTGAAACTAAAACTGCAGACTCGGGGTCCGTACTCTTTTCTGCTCTGTTGTTATTGTTGACTTATGTTTATTACAATTTTCTATAGCTATACTAACAGTAGTGAGTTCCATATATAAATATATATTTATTTTATTAACAATTTAATTTTAAGTTCTAATTTTTTTTTACCTGTTCTAATCTATTAATATTAATCTTTTTATAATATAATAAAATGGTACAGCTCCTTTGGCGATGGAGGCGGCAGCGTTTTAGGTCTTGAACTTCTACGATCGTTGCGTTTCTATTTCTCAGTGCCATTTTGATGTTGTAGTCTATTATCTTTCCGGTCGACGCATCAGCCTTCTGGTCTAGTAACCCCTTGGGGGGTAGGTACCGCGCCTCTCGGTGGAGACGTATAGTGAGCTGATGATGGTAATGATGAATATGATTTTATTTATTTAGATATTTGTGATTGACTCAACTTAGACATTCTATCGCATCCCGTCCGACTGCTTAGTATGAAAAATAATGAATCAATAATCCTCGAGTAAACACAAAAAAAAATATCTTTGTGCTCTATACGGATATGATTAAGTAAAAAAATAAATTAAATGGAATATTAATTTATTCTATTTTATCTATTTATTTATTCTTATTTTGAATTATTATATTGTAGTTATTGCCAAAGAGATATTATACATAGTGGGAGCCAAGGAAGTTGCATACTAAGGGGAATGTGCACTTCATACTAAGAAAACGGTCCGAGCAGGACCCCAAAAACTGAAGCACGTTGTCCCGTTCTAATAGTGTAACCACAATTTTAATAAAATCGTGGACATTGACAAAACACTGAAGTCCATGACCCTTAAATTTCGTACTTGTTTTAGAGATAAAAACCTCTACTATGATAGGAATGTTTATTTGTGCCTATCAAAGCTTTGAAATTTTCATAGGCCTATTGTGATGAGGAAGAAATTAAACATCATATTTATATTGAATTCTTTTTAATATTGAATGGTCACAAAACACAAAGTCAAATCGCAACAAACAATTTATTACAGGTTGATAGACTATAAATGCTCTGAGTAGTTAAAGTTTTAGAACTTGAAAACATTATCGTCTTTAATTTCAAATAATATTTATAATTATCTTAGATTTACAAATGTCTCTGTAATCGATTTCATTTAGATTCAACCTTACCGAAGCTCTTCTTGTAATAAAGTCAGTAGTACTAATGTTCTTAAAGCACACCTTTTGATGACCTTGCAAGTTTTTCAAGGGCACTACATTGAGCCATTTTTGTCTTAAAAATCTGTTCATCTTGGTAAAGCTAAAAACAAAAAATATGCACAGGTAAATTCATTCGATAAACAATTTGTACGAAAATTCTTCATTTACCGTAGTCTAGTGGTCACCCTACTTGCTTATCTTAACAAAGTTGTTAGGCTTGAAAACAAACCACTACAAGCTTATTTTCTTTTCTCTTTAGTATTGAACAGTCACTATTTATCTCTTATATCATAAAATATATAAAAAAGTATTTAGAAGTACTAATACGAGTCAGAAAATGAAAAAATATATGACGACAATAAAAACCAAATAGGCCGCTTACCTGTGGAATGAAAAGCCACACTGAGGGAAGGATTAATTTCTACATCCACGAACAGATCACTTTAACACCATACTCAGCGAAAATGTACTGGAATTAGTTTTATTTTAACAATTAAATATCTGACATAATTGGCAACTATATATAATTGGCACTATTAGAACGGGACAACGTGCTTCAGTTTTTGGGATACTACTCGGACCGTTTTCTTAGTATGAAGCGCGCATTCCACTTAGTATGCAAATTCCTTGGTGCCGCGTCAGAAATTATAAAAAAAATCAAATCTTTGCGAGTATCATGAAAATTTTCCCAATTTGGAAAATTGTGTATGTTTTTTTTTATTTTTTTAAATAAACAGTAGATTAAACTAAAACATTAATTAAAATGTTAATTACCGTTTCCATTATAATTATTTTATTTAAAACAATTTAAATCTAAACAATTTTAACAAAGACAATTTTTGTTTTGTGGTTGTTAAAAATACATTTTATTAGTGTTTTAAAAATGTCTCGATTATTTTTAATTTCTTTTAAAAGTTCCAAATGCTTCGTTCTCTTCTTTGCTGTAAATTGTAAACAATAATATTATTATATCTTTTGTCTTTATTTAAAAACTCGATTTATTTTGCTAGCTTTTCTACATTAAGTCTTAATATTTTATTTTCGTATATAAAGGGAACGAATTTCTCCTCTATCTGATTCATTATATTTATTGTTATCGAATTCTTTAATTCTGTATTTTGGTTCTGTATTTCAATTTTTATTTTGTCACACAGAGTTTGAAATAGCCCTTCCATTGTATATAAGTATTAATTCGGGAACACGCAATAATCAGATGGTAAGTACTTATTTTAATAGGGAATTAATCAAATAAAATTATCTGCGAGCGCACTTTATTATTAACGGAAACGAAAACTTATTAGTGACAGCTTAGTATTTATTTTTCACATATGTTTTTTTTCAGCTCGCTTTCAAATTATATTCGGCATTTATCGCATTCTAAAAGTTTGCAACCATATTTATTCAGGCGCTATAATATTTTACGCTATAGTATTTAACGCAGTGTTTACTGTCGGTGTAAAGGCCAAACACGGTTGATTTGGTTAAAGGTTTACTGGCGAAATACAGAGTTTAAGAATTCTATGCGCGAACGCATCCGCGGCCGCTCGTGAAGGGAAGTGAAGTTTTGTGTTGCCATCCCGCACTCGGCTCCGTGGCGCCGCAGGGTTGCCCGCATATCGGGCGCAAACAGTCGGTGTCACCAGAGTGTACTGAGATGTCTTTGTTAGTATAATTATTGTTTAATTTACCAAAGCTACTATATTATGTACTATTTATCGTACAAAATAACAAAGCATGCTTTCAACATACTATTAGCATAGCAAACTGACCGCAACCCATAGACTTCTGCAATAAGTCATAGTGATGCGTTTTAACGGAGAGGTGAAGAGAGAAGAAAAGAAAAAATCTAATGAACATTTTATTCCAATTTACCAAAACCGAATGTATTTAAATAAACATAGTGACCATCGAGTAATTGTATCTTATAATATTATAGATCACATAAGCGTATAAAACAAATAGAATATATGTCAGCATTTTTAACCAAAATTGTTTTCTTGCGGAACTTTTTTCACTGGAATCCTTTATTAGATACTTCCGTACTCCATACAACCAAATAAGTGTCATTTCTTTATTGTCAATAGTTGCCATATCGCAGTTAAAAATGTCTCGATCAGCGTTCGACAGGTTCAACCACAGATTGTGAGTATTGTCATCTTGAAACTTCCAACTATTGTTTGCAAAAAATTCAAAAGCAGATTTCAACTTGTAAATCTTCTTATAAGTTTGTATCATTCTGAAACAAGAGAAGAAATACGTAGGCACAAGCAATACGTTTTTTTTTTTATATTACAAAGTGGCAAACGAGCGAGCCATAGACATCTGCAATTGCAAATGCGTTGCCTACCCTTACTCTAGGGTGGAGGAGACACACAGCAAGAGAATAATCCTTTTCCTATGCGTCTCCTCCCCGCCAAATGCACTTCCCCTTCCCATCATTTTCTTATCAGAAAAGGATAGGAAGGGAAAAAGGATAAAAGTATCTTTCGATTGGCGTAATCGCTGATGGAATTGACAAAAATGAATGATACTGATAATAATATTCGACAAGTCTTATGCTTGTCACGTGTGACATATCGGACATAATTGTGAGTTCCATACATTTTTGATACGCTACCGAATCGCTTTGCAGCGCATGTACTTTGGGTGTCTGCCCAGGATGAGATTACAGTTAAACAATTGCGCTTAAAAACCAACTGTTTTACAAGATGTATGTGTTTCTTTCAAATTACTTACACTGGACGTTTTCCTATTAACTTGAGCGCAATGTCCACAAATAATGCAGGTATGTAATGTAATAACCAAAAGAGTAGTACACTTAGAAATGTGTAAGAGGTTTCTATGGTAAAACAGTACCATATTGCCCGTGAAGATATCAGATTTCTTCCAGATGTATTAAGAGTCGTAGAAAATTCTCCTGAAAAAAAAATAAAGATTTTTTGTTTAAATGATCATTTTTTTTATATATAAAATTAAATATTTTACATACCCCAAAGTAGTGGATTTCTATTGTTCGATACGTTATAAACTCTAGTATCTTGTTGGTTTGATTGTCGTTTTGTGTTCTCCGAAGCGGCCACTAATATTGTGTTAGTGACTATGTCAACTGGAACAAAACTCACTACTATGTCACTAGTTGATCTTGTAGCATGAATTACTCCTGTAGAAACTCCTAACAAAAACTGAAACAGTTAAAATTAGAACCAGAAATGGAAAGAAATCTAGCAGTACGAATTAAAGATGACTCACACTATATTGTGTGCTGGCCGGGACGTGCCACGTTCGCCCCAGCGCTGTCAGTGTGTCAATACAAAATATACGAGCGGGTCCGGGCAGGGTGACGGACGAAGCACTGTCAAAATATATTTTGTACGGGCACCCTGACGTCAAGGGCCCGGACGCTGCACGACCCGACCGGGACACGGTATAGTGTGAGTCTTCCTTAAACATTAGTGTTAATTTCATCTATTCCACCGCGTATTAAGAAAAATACATCCATAGGCCAACGACTTAGCTTATGTTCAGTTAGGTAGGTTACTATCATAATTCGACCCCGCCGTAATACGTTTGAGGGCCGTCAGGTCTTAATGGGTATTCCGGTCACCTTCTGTGGCCGGCGAGTCACACACTCCCTACGCCATTGCACAGCTCGGCGTAGGGGTGCGTATATGTATTTCCTGACGTTTTAAAAGTTACTATTATAATTACGTAGGTTTGAATACATTGATGTTCGTTTGAAGGCATAATATCTCCAGAACAGCTAAAGGGATCTCTATGAATTTTGTACAGATGTAGAACATAGTTTGGAAGGACACATAGACAACTTTTATTTATAAGATAAGGGAGCAAACGAGCGGCTAGATCACCGAGGTGATCTTCGACGCCCGTGGACATTTGCAACGCTCGAGGAACCGCAAATGTGTTGCCGGCGTTTAAGGAATAGATTGACTCGCTTCTTGAAGGACCCCAAGTTGTAGCAGTTTGGAAATAACGCAAGGATAGACCATTCCACAATGCGGCTGTGCGGGGCAGAAAGTTCCGCGCAAACCGCGCGGTTGTGAATTGTCAGCCATCCAGGTGGTGTGGATGGAAGCTGGTGGTCCGTCGTGTCGTTCGATGACGAAACTCGGCGGCAGGAATCGTTCCAAAAAATTCTTCGGAGCACTCCCCGTGGTATAGAAAATGCAGAGGGAACTGACGTCCCTCCGCAATGCTAAAGGATCGAGCCGATCGGTAAGAGCTCGGTCGTTGACGATTCGAGTCGCTCTCCGTTGTATGCGGTCAAATGGAAGAAGCTGGTATTGGAGTGCTCCTGCCCAGAGGTGCGAGCAGTATTCCATGTGGGGCCGAACTTGCGCGTTGTACAATTGAAGGCGGTGACCCGACTGGAAATACTGCTTCGCGCGACTGGGCGCACCCCGATTTTTAGAGGCCAGCTTGACCTTGTCTTTCAAAGGACCGCGAAACTGAGCGTCACTCGATATGTCAACGCCGAGAATACCGATACTGGCTGCGGCAACCAGGGGAGTGCCCTCGAAACGAAGGTCAACGACAAAGGGATCTTTCAAAGAACTTATAATGTTTTAAAAAAAAGGCACCGACTTCAAAGTAACAATTGTTATTGTACATTATAGACATAATAGTTACAAGAAATAAGAGACTTTTCTGCCTCTTAAAGTTATACACAAAATCGAAATTATTTTGTTACATTTTAGTGCATTTTGTTGGAGGATATTTTTTTTTGGAAGCCGGTTTTGTTTTTTGCTAAAAGTTTTTTTATTTTTAGATTTTTAGTGAATCTGAATTTAGATAACTAATTTTCTTTATAGCTTTACCTCAAAACGTGTAAATAAAGGTTATTGTACATGAATCTGAAACTTAAAACACTTGTTTGAACACTTAGTAAAGTTCTTTGGAACTATGCAAAATAATCCTTTTCAGTACTTGAAAAAAATATTAACAGAGTTCTTGCATGTTTCCATCATAACATTGTACCATTTTAGAATCTTGATGAGATGCGCCAACTTTTGTAACAACATGCCACGGTACCCTCCATACATTTTTTTTTTACGGCAGCATGACAAAGTTGATGAAATGTTAAAATATTCGAAAATTTCAAGCAAACAGTTAAAGTAATTATTTTTTTGTACTTAAGCTACAGATATTTAGGTCCCGTTTTCAACTGCAATTATTAGCTATGTTACTAAGCTACCCATTACAAATAAAAAAGCAGGGATATCTTTATAGCTCAAGAGACAGTGGCTATTTGAATGGGGTCGGGTATCAAAGAGCAATTAAATTCAAATAAGTTAACATAACTTTTAAACTAAAAGTGTTAGATTTTTTTTATTAATTTTCCCTATGCAGGTACCGATCTGGTGATGCACTGGCACTGGCTTATCGTTGAATTTTGGGACACCCTGTATATGCCTGCACGCCTTTATGTCATTTAATTCAGAGTACAGAAGTACTCGTATATCATGAAAGATTTTAACAAAATCGTCCGCATATTAAAATAAACTAGTACGAAGTACTAAAATTTCTTTCCACATTTTGCTATTTAGCTCAAAATGTTTAATCAAACGAGAACAACATATTTATAGTTGGTAGTTAATCGAACCCGCTTTTTGACTCGAAAACTAATCCTCAGAAGGTGATCGTCACAACGTAATAATCACGAGCTTTCAAAAAAAGAAAGAATTATGAAAATCGGTCTGAACATACCCCACTGGGACTGTTCAAATTCCAAGGATCAATCCACCCTGGTAATGGTTCACGGTATGAAGATATGACTGAAATAATAAAATATTTTTATTAAGTAAGTACACATATACTACTTACTCGTATACACACGCTTTTTTGTAAACTAAGCTACATTTACCAACAGACGGTCGGACAACACAAATAGGCAAGTTTCGCCCTTCAGTCCTTACGACTTCTTCCGCTACTGCTTTAGTAAACGTATACGTATTGGCATAATCTTCCATTAATCTAAAATTATTTCATGTATTAAATAAATATATGTTTTTGTTTTATGTAAATTATATATATTTTTTAGTTCAAGTATTTGTTCAACCAATCATTTTTTACCAATCTTTTTTTTTGGATTTCGTAAAGTTTTTAATTTTTTTTTTAAACCAATCCTATAATTATATGTACAATAATTGTATTCTGTTTAATGTAAAAAATGTATTCAACAAATTTAAATTTAAAAAAGAACATTATAGATCGGGATCCGAGAACCAGCAGACCTCAGTTATATTCAAAAGCTTAATTTACATATGATTAGATAGGACTCGTATGTACCATTAGTGAATGGCCATTAGTTATCCTGTCGAGTTAAGCAGTTTCGCGCAATCAAGCGCTAAAATTGGAAAAAATATTACAAAAGTTTACTTACATTCAGAAAGCTGATTTTCACATGTAATGCTCAAGGGACTGTGACCATATCCCCTGCAACAAGACAGTCACTTTGGATGCGGCAAACCGCCTCCCCGACACTTTAATTTTCCGCGCGGCTTCGAATGCTAGAGTGTAAATGGTGAACTTTATTTACTTTTAACCGCTTGATTTTCACATATAATGCTCTAGAAACTATGATAATACCCCCTGCAGAGAGAAATATACTTACAATAACCCCCAATACACCTGAATAGTCTGTGCGGCTCCTGAGCGCTGACTTGCCTGGGAGGCCGTTTGCCCTATCCAAAATGTATTTTGTTTACAGGGAGTACCATAGACTTTTGAGCATTGTATATGAAAATCAAGCGTTTAAAAGTAAATAAAGTCCACTATTAACATTCAAGCACTCTTAGCCGCGCGGAAAATTAAAGTGTCTGGGAGGCGGTTTGCCCCATCACAAGTGTCAACCTCCATGCAGAGGTATTGTCATAGTTCCTTGAGCATTATGTGTGAAAATCAGCTTTGTGAATGTAAGTACACTTAAGTAATATTTACTCGAACTTTAACGCGTGATTGCGCGAAACTGCCCAACTGGACAGGATAACTTTTTTTTTTTTTTATCGTGGGGAAAATGCCTAACGCATACCACCCTTGCGGGGACAAGGGTGGTTATGTCGGGATTGCACCGACTAAAACCCCACGGGGGTCGCCAGCTACGATGCTAGGGAGCAGCAGGATCTCCCTGTGGAACGCTACTGCTGCCCCTAATCGTTTCGCAATAGATTGCCCACCTACAGAGACCACTGGTCACTTCTCTGGGCTGCACAGTGAGTTGGAGATCAGGGCGGACAGGATAACTAATGGCCATTCACTTACAGTACATACGAGTCCTATCTAATCATATGTAAATTAAGCTTTTGAATATAACTGAGGTCTGCTGCTTCTCGGATCCCGATCCATTACTTAATTACATAACAATTAATTTTGTTATGATACTTAAGTTGAACAACAAGCGAATGTAAAAAATAATTATTATATTTACGGTTGCAACATATTTTCCAATTTATTTTGTTCGACATTTTCGGCCATCTCTATTATGGCGTTTGGGGAAATAGGACTGTCGTAGAACTGTTCCTTCACTGCTTGTCCCACTCGGCCCTTGGTGGCGTGACTGTATGCGGTCGATACGTGAACTATAGACCTGAATTCATTTTTTTTATTATTCCAGTTGGCAACCCAGAGTGTTGGTTGTAATAATACGTGTTAGAGAACACTAATGGTTGGTTGACAAATATCGGATTGTATACACTTGCCACACGAGCGTCGGTGGCTCAGGGGTTTATCTTTAGACTTGTAATCGGCAGGTCCCGAGTTGGAATTTCACATCTACATATTTACCTGACGCTCTTACGGTGAAAGAAAACATCGTGATGCAAGATGCACACATAAAAGTCGAAAACCGGCACTGGGCGAACCTAGTCACCCCTCAGGGTAGGCTCCGAACCTCTCAGTGGGGACGTATAGTAAATGTACCAGTAATTGATACTATAGTGACGGAAAAGCGCTATTTTCTTCATCACTTTTAATCCAAATTATCAATTACTGGTACATTTAGCTTATACTGGTGATGATGATACACTTGCCTTAGTTGTTTACAACATCTAGCTAGACGAACAATCTCCCGGATTCCTCTAATATTGATCAGTGCTGCCGCCTTTACGTTCTCATTAAAATTTACATTTGCAGCTGCATGAAGTATGATATGTACCTGAAATCGTATTCAAATTATTCAATTGTGATCAGTCGAATAGTGGATAAACATAAAATATACTTAAGAAATTTAATCAAGTTTTGAAACACAATAACCGACACTAAAAATTAAATGCAAGAGTTTTCATGTAATGTAGAACCTAGTCACAAGTCCAAACTCAAACCGCTTTATTCCGAAACTATAATAGAATCAGCGTTAGTACTGTTGTACTTTCTACGTTTGGTACTGGTACATTCATACATTTTAATCCAAAATACAGAACATCCTTTTTCCTAGTACTTTTTATGATACATAATTTGGTCCAATGAGACCACTGGTTATTTATCATGTTTAGGTCTTCCAGTATCGTATAATCGACGACTTATTGGTCCTCGTTTGTCGCAGTATTTCATATTTTTATTCGGAATAAGGGGGAAAAAGTCTTTTGGAAGGCAGTCTTGCGTTATTTGAACAAAAGCTGAGAATTTGTCAGCAGAAGGCCAGGCCAGAAGGTTGCTACGAAATCTACCACTAATTAACTTTATTACTATTTCACTTAATTAACGGGCTTTTATTTGTATATCAATGATAACCTTGATAACCAACCTGCTCAATAATAATATTCCGATCAACGTCACCAATGGCAAGCTCCTTTTCGCTTATGTCTCCCTCAATTGGTATCAAGTTCTTGGCAAAGTCTGGTTTATATTTAAGTAAATGTTCAAAAACCTGAAATAACCGTTATATTTCCATATTCATCGTCAGTAAATTGAACATAATGATCATAGGTTAAAATGGGTTGCTTTAAGATAAGATATATTGTCGCGGTCGAAATACAGTGACCCGGCCGTAATACGTTTGAGGGCAGTCAGGTTTTAGTGGGTATTCTGATCACCTTCTGTGGCCAACGAGTCCCACACTCCCTACACCATTGCACCGGCCAGCGTAGGGGTGATTAAACCCATTTCCTAACGTTAAAAAAAGATAAAATACATTAACAAAATAATTTATATTATAAGAAAAACTTACAGGATCCTTTAAAATTTGTTCAATTCGTTTCTGTGCATTTTTTCCTTTTTTTGATCGTAATAATAAATAAACTTTATTCACATTACAGCACCTGACAAAGAAGATTAATACACCTTAATACAAAAGAAGTAGAAGAGAATACACGTAGAGAACAGAGAACGACAATTGAGAAAATAAAGTGCCAGATGTTCAAAGGCAGTCACTTCGCTACTTTAGCGAACTAAATAACTTTAGCTTGCGGGTTACCCAAAGTAAATATCCTATAAAGCGATTCGATAGCGAACATAAAAAATGTATGGAACTGACAATAACGTTCGATATCACATCTGACAACCACGTGACTTATCGAATGTCATTGTCAGTTCCATACATTTTTGTCGATTACATCAGCGATAATACCATTCGAAAAATACATTGGGTAACCGCCTTTTGTTTATACTAGAATAACAATAAATATAAAAATGGGTTGTTACCTAAATAATTTCTCAATTATGTGCTTTCCTAAGAAGCCCGAGCCACCGGTGAGGAATATGTTGGAACCTGCGTAGAACTTTTCCACGTCGGAGGCTCCGCTGGCGATGACTTGCGCCACATCGTGCTGATGACTCTCTTCCTCTCTCTCCAAAGCTAACATGGATTCCATATCTACATTTTAAAAGCAACAGTTCAAATGGCAATATTTTTTCAATTTTCATTATTTATTTCAAAATAACATATGTAGTCTATACTAAAATTATAAAGAGGAAAACTTGGTATTTTTGTTTGTATTGAAATGACCCAAAATTACTGGGCCGATTTCAAAAATTCTTTCACTATTAAAAAGCTACACTAACCCCAAGTAAGCTATATTTTTTAATTCCGTGCGGACGAAGTCGCGAACAACAGCTAGTTTATTATAAACTTACTGAGATATGTCGCGGCCGCTTTTAGTATAAAGACTGGAATCCTGTAGAATAGTTCCTACTTATAGATATAACAATGTATATACAGCGTGTTCCCAAATGTTGTGTACCAGTGGAGGACCGCAGACTGATGTAACCCAAACACTATTGAGCATGAAGCAGTCTACCGGTTAAACTAAACATTATATAAAATAACTGTGAGTTGGTACTAGTCGTAACATCTGCAGTAACGAGTTTAGAAACGTACGCGAGATTTTAAACACACGCCGTATATACCTAATTACGTTTTTAGTACCATATACCTCAATTAATATGTTAATTGTGTATAAACGAAAAAATAATAATAAAAAAAGACCTTGAAAAAATTAAAATGTATAAAATGAGATACTCGTAGTATAGTATTAATTTTATACACCTGTAACGCAAACTATTCAAACCTTTAATATTAATTAAATAGTATTTATTTGTGTTTGAGGTCGGAGCCAAGCAAATTATAATAAGGATACATAACACCTACACGCACTGTGAGTTAGGTCTATTTACGATGGTTAATCTCTAGTATAGAAATTGTATTACAGTAAGTAAGCTGTTTATATAATTACGTTTTATTTTGTTTAGAGCTTGGTTCCGACTTCAAACCTATCAATAAATAGCTATAGCTCACAAATAATAGTATTTTTTAATTAATATTAACACTATCTCTTGACTTGTAATCTGCTGGGCCCGAGTTCGAATCCCGCCATCTACCAATGAGTTTTTCGAAGTTCATATGTACATATTTACCCAGTGCTCTTACCGTGAAGGAAAACATCGTGATGCAACCAGCACATAACGTCGAAGAAATTCAAAAGACATGTGTGAAGACGACTAACCCGCACTGGGCCAGCGAGGTTGACTATGGCCTAGTCTTCCCTTAGGGGATAAGCTCCGCGCCTCTCGGTGGGGACGTATAGTGAGCTGATGATGGTAATGATGAGTATGATTTTATTTATTTAGATATTTGTGATTGACTCAACTTAGGCATTCCATCGCATCCCCTTGTCTACTTAGTACCAATAATAATGTACCGAAAAATCCTCGAGTAACATCCGGAATAACATATTCATGAGTCGATAACACTGTATCGTCCACACACTCCCTGAGACATGAACTACTCTAACCGTTCTACCTATGTTGCCTATGCTTTTTCTACCTATAAGGTCATACGGACATCCTTCGTTATTTCTTCCTCTAGGTTTTTCTTTTTCTATTTGTTGTGTCGAGTTTGAAATTCGAACTAGGAAGGAAGCGCCCGATAGCGCATGCGGGACATTCCGCGAGCAGAGAGTCGAGAAGCAGCAACCACGAGGAGAAGTTCACTCCCCATATCCGTTACTCCGTATCCGCGAATGAGTTACCAGTGCACAGAGGACCCTCAACTCTCTGCTATGGAGCAGCCGGCCGACTCCGATGTGCGTCAGCTGCCCATCGTTAAATGGTAAGTCGTAACGTATACATTTCTCGGAATGAATCTCGAACTACGACGTAGCCCTTAGATCTCTTCCCGTGTCCGTTCGCCGTTTCTAATCCGCAGACATTCTATCAAGACGGTGGCGACCTCAGCCTTGTAATTTCTTTCCCTTCTGGCCTCACCGTGACGTCACAAACACAAAAATATATATATCTTTGTATTCGTATACGGATATGATTAAGTAGAAAAACAAATTAAATAGAATAATAATTTATTTTAATTTATTCATTCCTATTTTGAATTGTTAATGTTATTTAAAAACATTAGCACGTCTAATTAGTATTAAGCATCAAAAAATGTTTGCGATCACATACTTATTTGTAAAATGTATATCGATACGTTAGATGATTCCTTTTTTATTAAACACTAGCGGGCGCCCGCGACTTCGTCCGCGTAAAATCTTTATGAAATAAATTTGAAGAAATAATAGAAACCTATATACGCATTTGACCCCACTTTTTGCCCCCAAAGTAGAAATTTGTAAAATTGCAAAGTTGTTAATTGTGCTGAAGATGCATTCATTCAATTTTCATACAATTCTGACAAAGGAATCTCTTCGCTCCCTACCAACTTTGGAGTTTGCCCCCCTTTTTTTGCCCTTCAATGTAAAAAAATATAAAATTATTGAATGGCAAATGTATTTGTTCGTGCTGAAGAGCTCTCATTTTAATTTTCATCCAATTTTGACAAAGGAATCACGTTGCTCCATACAAACTTTGAACCCCCATTTCGGACCCTTAGGGGTTAAAGTTCGTAAAATCCTTTCGCAGTGCACTTCTGCATATTAACATAAACAGCTATGCAAAATTACAAGTCTCTAGGACTCGTACCTACGCTACGAGTTTTTTTTTAGATTCCTACTTTGACCCCTCTTTATTGCCCCTAAAATAAAAATTTGTAAAATTCTTAAATCACAAACTTATTTATTCATGCTAAAGACCACTCATTCCAATTTTCATGCAATTCTTACAAAGCAATCACTTTTCTCCATACAAACTTTTAACCCCCATTTCGGACCCTTAGGGGTTGAATTTCGTAAAAATCTTTCCTTTATTCACGCCTACGTCATAACATCGTGCAGGTGGCACGCCAAACTTTAGCCAGATCTGTCCAGTGGTTTAGGCTGTGCGTTGATAGATATCTATGTCAGTCAGTCACCTTTGAGTTTTATATACATTATATATATTATTATATAGATTTAGCATTTTTTTAAACAACGTTAGTTTTTATCACGGCGAACGAAGAGAGTACAGTTTTGTGTTAAACTTTAGTCAGTAACTTAAATTTATTTCTAGGCTTATTATGTATGATAAATAATCGATTTTATAGCATAACTAGCGGTCCCGCGACTTCGTCCGCGTGGAATTTAGAAGTTCAAAACAAAGTTTTTTTTATAAAATTGTATAATTCTGAAATGGCATTGTTTATTATACATGCTGAAAAGCATTTATTCGAATTTTCATGCAATTCTGAAGAAGACATCACATTGGTCCATACGAACTTTGGGCATACATTTCAGACCCTCAGGATGTAAATTTCGTAAAATCCTTTCTAAGAGCTTGTGCCTACGTGATAACAGAAACCCCTGAGCATAATTTCAAGTTTCTAAGATTTGTATCTACGCCGTAATTTTTTTTTTTAGATTTGACCCCCCCTATCAGCCTCTCAAAGTAAAAAATTGTAAAATTCTTGAATGGCAGAGTTATTTATTCGTGCTAAAAAGCACCCATTCCAATTTTTATGAAACTCTGACAAAGGAATCACGTTGGCCCATACAAACCTTGGAACCCCATTTCGGACCCCTAGGGACGGAATTTCGGAAGATCTTTTCCCTAAGCACACCACGTAGTAACAGTAACCTCTATACAAAATTTCAAGTCTCTAGACCAGTAGTTTTGGCTGTGCGCTGATTTTAAGATTTCCGTCTACTCTTTTATATATATAGATAGAAAAAATAGATAATTAATGCCCACGTCCTTATTGCCGACCCATAGAATAGGGCTTGAACCTGTTATCGGTGTTTACTAATACTAGAAGTATTATAAGATCCGTTTTGCCGATGCATAAGGTGTTAAAGATACTTTGTCTTGTAAATTATGAAGTGGAGGAGAGCATAAAGTTATTTTTGTATCTTTCTAATTTTTTATTCTATTACATTCGAAATTCAAAAATGTTTTCTACAATTAAAAGATTATAGTAATTAATAATTTATTCTTAAAAGTTACATTTAATAAAATAAATTATACAAATTGAATAACTGTTGAATAAACAAAACGAAGCATGACATAAAACAAATAAATGTAGAGACCGAATAAGATGTATGTTGCTATTTTTAACCAAAATTGTTTTCTATCAGTTTTCTCTTGATTTGTAAAGTCAGCCTCCTTAATGATGTACTTGCGAACACCGTAAACCCATACTTTGATACATTCCTTGCGGTCCAAAGTTGCAATGTCGCAGTTGAAGATGTCACGATCGATTGCGGACAAACTTTTATGTAAACCTAGAGTGTTGTCGTCATTGAACTTCCAGTCGTTGTTAATAAAGAAATCCAACGCCGATGTCAGTTTGTATACTTTTTGATAAATATTTAATAAACTGAAAAAAAAACATTATTAGTTTAGTAAATTACCATCCAAATTCTATGGCTGCTCGCAATTTTACTTTGCGTCCTTCAGACAGGCATCTGGAGTGACACCACTGCGCGCACTTTCTTCCTCCCTCAAAGGGTTAATATGCATACGCAAATATTCACTCGCTGAAGTTGCCATAATGTTTAAATGTTAGAATATTCTGGTATAACTAAACAATGCTTATTAACCGTCTAAAACCGACTACAGACATTCAGTTTTTTAACTGCACCGTTTTAACTGTGCAGTTAGAAGTGAGCGATTGTAGCAGGCTTTATTCATTCTACTGTATACTTCTGTTGTGGATATTTATCAATTAAGTACTACAGTAATGAAAATTATATTAAACTTTTGGCTTTTTATTAACATAGATCTATCCAAAATTAAACTTAACATGTATAGGAGAAGGCAAACGAGCAGCGGATCAACTAAATTAATTGGTCCGACGCCCATGGACATCTGCAACGCCAGAGGACTGTGGTTCCTTGTGTTGATGTATGTATATATCTTGTAAACTTACATTGGACGTCTGTTTGTCAATCTGCAAGCAGTATCCGCAATAACTGCAGGTACGTAATGTAGAAGCCAGAATAAGACGATAAATACGAATCTAGACGTCGTTTGTACCGAGAAACAGTACCAAATAGCACGAGACGAAATCAGTTTCCTTCCGAAAGTTTCAATAGTTACACCAAGTTCCGCTAAAAAAAAAAAGGTAAAGTTATTATGTAAGGAAACACCAAGGACGTTATAGTGGACTGCGCACTGCATACTAAGAAAACGGTCCGAGCAGTAACACAAAAACTGAAGCACGTTGTCCCTTTCTAGTGTTGTCAGCATCGTTTAGAATTTTCCCAATTTCCAAAATATTATTTTACACTAAAATTACAGATCCTTTAACAAATGTTTCCGTTATATGCGTCCTTCTATTATAGTCTGTTTAGATTTACGTATCATAATCAGTAAACAAATTTATGACCACGAAATGGATCACTTTTGATGTTAACAGGAAGTTTGTCGTAAAAAAGTATTTAATATCAAAGAAATAGTGTCCAATATTTGTTACAAAATCAAATATACTTCCAATAATTGGGTCTGACAAAAAAAGTCGTATTAAGTGGTTTTAAAATTGCTTACTGAATTAGAGAAGTACATATTCTTATTGTTCGTATACATGTATATAATTTAAAAACACTGAAAACTATCTAAAAACACTATTACAAACTACCTAAATAATGATAAAATATTACCAAGTTTACGGGTACCAAATATGTTGTTGAACTGCCTCACTACAAAAGTCAACTGTCAATTATGATGGTTGATATGTCAGTTGCCAATTATGTCAGATATTTAATTGTTAAAATAAAACTAATTCCACTACATTTTCGCTGAGTATGGTGTTAAAGTGATCTGTTCGTGGATGTAGAAATTATCCTATTTGGTTTTTATTGTCGTCATATATTTTTTCATTTTCTGACTCGTATTAGTACTTCTAAATACTTTTTTATATATTTTATGATATAATAGATAAATAGTGACTGTTCAATACTAAAGAGAAAAGATAATAAGCTTGTAGTGGTTTGTTTTCAAGCCTAACAACTTTGTTAAGATAAGCAAGTAGGGTGACCACTAGACTACGGTAAATGAAGAATTTTCGTACAAATTGTTTATCGAATGAATTTACCTTTGCATATTTTTTGTTTTTAGCTTTACCAAGAATGAACAGATTTATAAGACAAAAATGGCTCGATGTAGTGCCCTTGATAAACTTGCAAGGTCATCAAAAGGTGTGCTTTAAGAACATTAGTACTACTGACTTTATTACAAGAAGAGCTTCGGTAAGGTTGAATCAAATGAAATCGATTACAGAGACATTTGTAAATCTAAGATAATTATAAATATTATTTGAAATTAAAGACGATAATGTTTTCAAGTTCTAAAACTTTAACTACTCAGAGCATTTATAGTCTATCAACCTGTAATAAATTGTTTGTTGCGATTTGACTTTGTATTTTGTGACCATTCAATATTAAAAAGAATTCAATATAAATATGATGTTTAATTTCTTCCTCATCACAATAGGCCTATGAAAATTTCAAAGCTTTGATAGACACAAATAAACATTCCTATCATAGTAGAGGTTTTCATCTCTAAACCAAGTACGAAATTTAAGGGTCATGGACTTCAGTGTTTTGTCAATGTCCACGATTTTATTAAAATTGTGGTTACACTATTAGAACGGGACAACGTGCTTCAGTTTTTGGTGTCCTGCTCGGACCGTTTTCTTAGTATGAAGCGCGCATTCCTATGTAGTATGCAAATTCCTTGGGAAACACTGAAAACATGACAATCATATATTTTAAAAACATGTATTAAATAAACAGTGGAAACGCAGGAAAAGCCCGCAATTTTCAATTGTAACCTTGTATATGAAGCTACTAAAAATAGCACTATAAAAATATTTACCCCATAATAACGGATTTCGATTATTAGTGACATTATAAATTTTGATCTTGCCCTCATTGGACTGTTGCTTGGTTGTCTCGCAGGCGGCGAGCAGCGACGTGTTGGTGACCAGGTCGGCCGGCACCAGGCTCAGCACGATGTCTTGACGTGCTTTCAACACATGTATTATACCAGTACTCAAACCTAATATAAGCTGGAAGACAGGACTTTGTTCAATACTAGCTGTTGATCGCGACTTCATCCGCGCGGAAAAAAAAATAGCTTATGCTACTCGGGGATAAAGTAGCTTTCTGACGATGAAAGTGAAGCTTAAATAAGTTTTTGAATTATTACAATATATACAAGAATAAAAAATACAAATCATTCCTCTTTTTAATATTTCACAGGTATACAAAGGGATGGAAAGAAACATTCCTTCAAGCATTTTCCGATTAATTTTCTTTACCATCACCACTTAAGGAACGGAGTAGGAGACGCTAGAAGAGGATATTAGGCCTCCTCTTCCTCATCAGATCCCCTTCCCATCGTTTTATTTTAAAGACCATAACAACAAATAAATGACTAAAAGTATACTAACTCCACTAGGACCCAATGCATTCATTGGGTCAATCCAACCTGGCAATGGCTCACGATATGAAGAAATAACTGAAAAAATATCACCACAGATGTTATTGTTGTATCAACACAGATGTATTTTTGTTAGACAATGAGAACAAACAAAGTTCGATCCATGATGCGCTTCATTATCCGCAACTCCACGAGCGCGTATTTTGCGTGACTTTACATCTTTGAATTTCTTCGCCGATGTGTGCAGGTTGCATCTCGATGTTTACCATCAGAGTAAGAGCGTTGGTTAAATATGTACATATGAAATTCGAAAATCGAAAAACACATTGGTACATTTGCATTAACGGGATTCGAACTTGGGATCTGGTTTACAAGTCAAGAGCTAAACCCCTGAGCCACCGACGCTCGAAAGTTAAGGTTACAAAAATCAGTTTGTATTAAACATTGTTAATAAAGGTTATGTTTTAATCTAGAACAGCGTTTTGTATAGTGTGAGTATTTGTATTACATTATATTTTATTTACTACTTGTTGCTTTATATGTAGAACAAAACATTATATTTACCGATTGCCGGTCTAACGATAGAGATAGGCAAGTTTCCCGCTTCGCAACGGACAATCTCTTCGCCGAGTGCTTTTGAAAATGAATAAGAGTTCGGCCAATCTTCCTTTAGTCTGGAAAATTGTTAAAAATCACTTTTATTATGTACTCATACTTTAACGTAGCAACATCTGTGAATCGATAAATGGCATTTGTTTTCATATTTTAATTGATATTAGAGAGATTATTTATTTAAAATAAAGCTATTTTTTTTAAATACTTTACAACCAACTGTAAAATTATATGGCTTAATATGTAATACTATTTTTATAAAAGTTAGATTTATTGTGACATTCAAAAAACGCAATAAAACTTACAATTGCATCATAGTTTCCAATTTATTTTCATCAATAGTTTCTGCCATATCTATAAAAGCATTGGGTGGCATTGGACTGTCGTAGAATTGTTCCTTCACTGCTTGTCCCACTCGGCTCTTGGTGGCGTGACTGTACGCTGTCGACACGTGAACTAAAGACCTGAATTTTACCAATTTTACTTGAACATCAGTGACTTATGATAACGTGGATTGATTCTCAAGGTTCTATTAGACCGCAGTGGATCGCAGCACGGGTTTTACCGAAACCAGTTTTTAAATGGGTCTACGATAAAAATCATGAATCTCTATTGAAGTTACATTATCGTTTTTACTTATACATTGTACTAGCTGTTGTGCGCGACTCGTGTTACTTGCCTTAATTCTTTACAGCATTTAGCTAGCCGCAATATCTCTCTCGTTCCTCTGACATTAGTCAGCGCTACCACTTTCATACTCTCATTAAAGTTGACCGTAGCTGCAGTATGGAAAATGATATTCACCTAAAAATAATCATATTTTCAATCGAACCCCTACAAAAAATAAATAGCAAAATATATTACTTACCTGTTCAGTAATAAGATCCCAGTCGGACGTGCTTATACCTAGTTTCAATTCGCTGACGTCACCAGAAATTGCTAATATATTGTCTGCAAATGCTGGTTTCTGTTTATGCAAACTATCAAATACCTAGATAGTTAAAAAATAAATAGCATGTTTAATCTTGCGATAATTAATTTTAATATATGTAATTATTCATTAAAAAAAAATCTCACAGGGTCTTGTAGAATTTGTTTAACTCGCTGCTGAGCAGTTTTACCCTTTCTTGCTCGAAGTAATAAATAAACTTTATTTACGTTACAGCACCTAATAAAAAACATTTATTTCCATTTATCAGATTTTAGTGATCTTAATGTACTTGTTTACGTACTGACGTAAGTGTGTATTTTTTATCATTTTTTTATAATTTAGGGTAGCAAACGTGTAGTCTTTTGGCATCAGTAAAAAAGTTAAGTACCAGCGTTCATAAACATTTGCAATAAGTTAAAATGTTTTCAAATACGTTGATTACCTCTAATAGATCGGGATCCGAAAAGCAGCAGACCTCAGTTATATTCAAAAGCTTAAATATGATTAGATAGGACTCGTAGGTACTATCAGTGAATGGCCATTAGTTATCCTGTCCAGTTGGGCAGTTTCGTGCAATCACGCGCTAAAGTTGCAGTAAACATAACTGAAGTTGACTTACATTCACAAAGCTGATTTTCACTTATGAAGCTCGATGGACTATGAAAATACACCCTGCAAGCAGTCCGACACTTTGGATGGGGAAAACGGCCTACCAGACACTTTAAATGTCCGCGCGGCCAATAGCACTAAACCTTTAAAAGTTAACTTCATTTATTGTTAACCGCTAGATTTTCACTTATAATGTTCTGGACACTATGATAATACCCCCTGCAAAGAGAAAGACACAATAACCCCCAATACACCTGAATAGTCCGCGCGGCTCCTAAGCGCTGACTCGTCTCATTTGCCCCATTCAAAATGTTTTTTTTTGCTTGCAGGGGGCAATTACATTACATTATATGTGAAAATCAGCATTGTGCATATAAGTTAACTTCGGGTATGTTTACTACAACTTACGCTCGTGAATGCACGAAACTGCCCAACTGGACAGGATAACTAATGGCCATTCACTTATGTACCTACGAGTCCTATCTAATCATATATAAATTAAGCTTTTGAATATAACTGAGGTCTGCTGCTTTTCGGATCCCTATCTATAATAGTAAGACCAGATCACCATCATCCTCCCTATCCTATTCCCGTAGGGTTGGCACTAGGTTTTAGTCCTCCACGTTACTCTGTCTTCCGTCATCATAGTCATCACTCTCTTCTTCACCATGTTACTTTTCAACGCAATCTATCATATGACCCTTCCACATTTATACTTAATGCCATCCTTGGTACAGTCGAACAATAGTATTCGCGGGCAATAGTAGGTTACCTGAACAATTTTTCAAGCAGCTGTTTCCCGAGGAAGCCGGATCCTCCTGTGACGAACACATTGGTGCCGGAGTAGTACCTCTCCACACCGGATGCGCCGCTGGCGATGATCTCGGCCACATTGTGTTGACGAGTGACCGCCTCCCTCTCCAATGCCAACATTACGTCTGACATGACTATGTGAAAAATGTATTTGTTTGCCTTTTATGCTACCTTAATTATGACTTTTTTACACTATAATCATTTATTAAACTCCGTGGCGCGTTCGTGCGAGTAGTTATAAATTCATCTTTTTTTTTAATTTTGTTTTCCTTCCTTATAGCAGTTTAACAGTTACGAATTAAAAAAAACTATTTTTATAGTTATTTTTGAAAATTAATATTTTTTAAAATGTGTAAAGTTGTAATCACTTTAAATTAATTATATTATTTTAAGAAAATAATACAAACACCAGAAAAAACATTTTCAACATGTAGAA
This sequence comes from Papilio dardanus tibullus, assembly GCA_013186455.1. Taxonomy (NCBI): domain Eukaryota; kingdom Metazoa; phylum Arthropoda; class Insecta; order Lepidoptera; family Papilionidae; genus Papilio; species Papilio dardanus. The sequence continues at coordinate 393,145 of QDHC01001931.1, read as the reverse complement.
TGCAAGATTGACTTACTTAGAAATATCACTCACAAATAACTGTATTTTATAGTAGCACGTATTGCTTATTCAACACTTAATAAAACAATGAAAACTTATACATACACAACAAGCTACTTGGTTAAAAAATTGTAAAATGTATACTAGTAACGCCTCCTAGTCTCGCTTTCCACAATTAATACATTATAATGCGTGTTTATCGATTTTCGATATTCATATGTACATATTTACCGATGCTCTTACGGTGAAGGATAACATCGTGATGCAACCTGCACATGTCGGCGAAGAAATTCAAAAATGTGTATTTACGCAAAATACGCGCTAGTCGTGGAGTTGTGAAAAACGGAGCCCATCATGGGTCGAAACCTTTAACCTTTTTTTTATAATAAAGTCTCAACGGCGCTCTTCGGGTAGTTAAGGTTACTAAGGAAGACCCTTAGTGTGTTACACTAAACGAAACTACATCTAGTGTATCCTTAATTGTTAACAAAACTTGCGTTAACTTATTACTCCAAATTGCGGCAGGTAATGTGTGTTTCAATTATCGTCAGCACTGACGGACTAATGTATCGACCTCTATGAAGCGGTCTAGAATAACGCGTAGCTATAGGCGGCTAAAGAAGTACAGTTTTAAATGTACAGTTCAACAGCGCTGTTAAAACTAACGTGTGTACGCCAAACTGAGGACTGTACAATTCGACTGTCCAGTTCAGATTGACGTGTATACGTCAATTTTAACTGTTCAGTTAAAACTAAACGATCGTACCCAAGCTTATCAGCGCGGACGCTTCATATGAGTTGTCTTATTTTGTCCGTCAGCGCTGACAGCCTGTCAGCGAGGTGACATCGTGACAGTAACTAACACTGAACAACTTTAATGTTTTTGTTCTATTAATAACTATGTCATAAAGTGCGAGAAATAATTTTATTAAATAAGAATTACGTTCAAACAAACTAATACACTTTTATTTTATTAACATAGATAGGGAGACATTAAAAAACGTATTTTTTTAATTAAAATAAATTATACCAGTGAACTTTGTAATGCAAAAGAAGTTATAAACAATAGTTCCTGAATAAAATTTGTACTTCATTACCACCATTTACATCAATATGTTAAAGGTTTTTTCTTTGAATTCGAACATAAAGTTTCACTTAAAAAGGTTAAGTTAAGAATGAAAATATTAATTTGACTATTTGTTTTGTTTTTATTTTCAATTTTAATATTTATGATAGAAAAAAATGTAGCAAATAATACGTAAAACAAAATTATATTCCGTGAAAATACGTCAATCATTTTAATTGATGAATATAAAATGAAGCAGTTATACACGATAAATAACCTTGCACTGTACAAAGTTGACAACAAAGATATATTATACTATAGATGGAACACTCGAAGCCTAAAAGTGAGGCATTTTCTTTGACCTCCGGAGGCCTCACGTAGGGAAATTTCCCCTAGTGTTGACCTCTCATTTGCCGACTTAAAAAGTAGACCGAATGTAACCTCTTTTCTCATATTTAAATTTTATTTCATAGTATTTACTAAAGTTTAATATTATAATTAATCGAGACATTTTTAAAACGCTAAATAAAAATGTACGAGTATAACAACCATAAAACAAAAATAGTCTTTGTCAAAAATTGTTTGGATTTAAATTGTTTTAAATAAAATAATAATAATGAAAAACGATAATTAACATTTTAATGAATATTTTAGTTTATTCTATTGTTTATTTTAAAAATTAAAAAAAAACACACATTTTCCCAAACTTGGGATTTTTTTTCATGATACTGGCAAGATTTTTCTTTTTTTAAAAATTACTTCCGCGGCACGCATTTTAACGTCAAATTACTATGGAGCGCACTCTCTGTGTATAATATCTCTTTGGTTAACAATGTATACTATAGTTAGTAGAATATAACTCGTTACGAACATAGACTATTATTAAAAAAATACATTTTATAAAAATAATTAGCAACAAAATAATACATTTATTTCTCGAAAACATGTTAAAGACCAAAGAGATATTATACATAGAGGTAGCACTCCATACTAATTTGACGTTAAAAAGCGTGCCAAAAAAGAAATTATTAAAAAAAAAAAACTTGCCAGTATCATGAAAAAAAATCCAAGTTTGGGAAATTGTGTGATTTTTTTACATTTTTAAAATAAACAGTAGAATAAACTAAAACATTCATTAAAACGTTAATTATCGTTTTTCATTATTATTATTTTGTTTAAAACAATTTAAATCCAAACAATTTTTAACAAAGACCATTTTTGTTTTATAGTTGTTATAAATTTTTAATTAGCGTTTTAAAAATGTTTCTATTAATTATTATATTAAACTTTAGTAAATACTATGAAATACAATTTAAATTTGAGAAAAGAGGTTACACTCGGTCGACTTTTTATGTCGGCAAATGTAATTTAGAGGTTAACACTTAGGGAGATTTCCCTACATTGGACCTCCGGAGGTCAAAGAAAATGCCTCACTTTTAGGTATCGAGTGTTCCATCTACAGTATAATATATCTTTGTTAAAGACATAATTATACATACACTAGTTGTTGCTCGAGACTTCGTCCGCGCGGAATTGTTAAACTATAACCTATGTTACTCGGGGATAATGTAGCTTTCTACCGGTGAACAAATTTTTGTAATCGGCCTAGTAGTTTTAGAGTTATTTCAATACATACAAAAATTTAAATCTTTCCTCTTCATAATATTAGTATAGATTAAGGCGTAGACAACGCAAAGAAAATCTAGGGGGTTACTTAAAGTCATTCGCCATGAAGCAATTGTATAGCGATCCTTAAAACGTGAAACTGACACTGACGTTCGATATTTCACATTCGATATTTCACTATTCCATCAGCGATTACGCCAATCGAAAAGTACTTTCGGTAGTCCCCATGCTATATTAATGTGTGTGATTTCAGATCTAAAACGCGTACCTTTGTATGAACTTTTATCAGATTGTCGGCCGAATGTTCAAACGCCTCTCAAATTTAAGCGTTGCTTAAAATCTAAGTGGTGACAAAATAAACGAGGTCGCCTTAGACTTTGCAGTTTAGGCGTGGACTTAAAATGTAAGACGCTTTCAAATATTTGAGTGTTATTTGAAAATCCGGCCGTGTTACGTAAGTCACTTAAACCTTGTTCGCATTAGGATAATATTTTAGTCGAGTAGCAGAGCAAGTATCCAAACAAAGAATTTACTAATCTACTCTACTAAAGTGTTGCTGTTCGGACACGTTACTAAATTACTTGCTAATCGAATGAAATACTAACTTAATACGAACAAGGGTTTAGAGACAAATCAAATATTTGCATAGACATATGTAGGTAAGGCCTAACGAAAAAAACTTATCCTACACAGAATTTACGTTACGAACAGAATATAAACGTATATATTGAATAAGTAAGGAATATTAACAATGATAAAACAATAATCTTAAGTAATATATCAGCTATACAATAAAAATATTGTCTTTTAACACTTTTTTCCGTATCTTTCAATCCATCTTTTAATATGTATTTTCGAAGTCCATACCACGTTACTGCAACTTGCTCCTTCCATTCCAAAGACGTTACATCAAAGTTGTAAATAACTTTATCTGTTTGTGATAGACCATTATACAGATTTTGTAAATTAGTATCACTAAAATTCCATTGATTGACACAAAAATGTTGCAACACAGACAGAAGCTTCTCCATTTTACTATACAATTTTACGAACCTGAAACAAATTTATTTAATAGCTGTAACTTGACTTGGACCACGTTAAATTATAAAATACTAGCTGTTGTGCGCCACTTCGTGCACGTGGAATTAAAAAATATAGCCTATGTTACTTAAGGATAATGTAGCTTTCTAATGGTGAAAGAATTATTAAAATCGGCCACGTAGTTTTTGAGTTATTTCAAAACAAATAAAAATATAAAATAATCCACATGGAGTCCCATCCCTTAGTAAAGTTTTTATATTTTATTCTTTATTATAGTGTGTACTCGTGTAAGACATCCCTTTGTTTTTGTAAAGCGCTAATTGTCTCACTTACTTTGTTTTCTTCCCTGCGATTTTGTAGAGGCCATCGAAAATATACGCGGGTAAATAATGAAGTAACCATACTAATATAGTAAATATGGTTGAATTCTTTACAGGTATTGGATTAATGTACCAATTTGTCTTTGGTGACACCATTTTGAACCTCAAATCTGCGAATATTGTTGACGCCATTCCTAAAAACGGAACAATTTTGTTACGAACTTGAACAGGGCAAACTTAAATAGGCAAGATCCCTATGTACATATTTACCGGTAAAAGAAAACATCGTGATGAAACCTGCACGTATCAGCGAAGAAATTCTAAGATATGCGTGAAGTCGACCAGCACTAGGCAAGCGTGGTGGACTATAGCCTAATCACCATTTAGAGTAGGCTCCGTGGCCCTCGGTGACGACGTATTGTAAGTTTGGTGATGTTGTGAAAATCGATTTCGATCGTTTACAACCACCGAGGTTAGCACGCACTTATGAATTACCGATTTGAAGACATCCTAATAAAAATATTTTTCAAACTTTCAAGAGTTGTAATTTAAGTTGCCAATAAACTTTGTATTTATGTAGTAAATAGTAGAGTAAGTTAACTAATGATTCATCAGTGTACTTACCCCATGTTATGGGTTTTCTAGTGCTAGTAATTGTATAGATTTCTGCCTTTTGACTACCGGTGATGCGTTTCGCAGTTTTCGCGGCGGCGACTATAGTAGCATTTGTCGTCATGTCGGCTGGTATCAACTCTATACGACACTTCAAGTCGCATCTTATTACTTTTAACGCACCCAAAAGTACACCTAATGCTATCTGTAGTTGGAAAGTTAGTATCATTTATTACCTTCTTTAAATTGTACACCTCGTCAAGCACGTAACCGCACTTTTGGTTCGGTGCTGACAAACATTGGAACAATCATGTCAACTGTGTAAAATCGCTAAAATACTATAATGTAGTCCTTTTAAAAATTGGTATGAATTTGTTGGAACTTACGCCATTTGATCCATAGATAGTGCTCTTGTCTAACCAACCTGGTGTTGGTTCCGTATAAGTAGGTATCACTGAAAAGGAATGTAAAACATACTATGCGTATCTATAATTTATTCAGTAAGGACCAATAGCAAAAGTACAGAGGTGTGTAACTCTTTCAAGTTATGGTGTACTAGGCGACGCACGCTGTTTTATTCTTCACTACATAGTATAAAACAAAGTCGCGTTCTCTTTTTTTTTTTTTTTTTTTTTTATAAGAAAAAGGGGGCAAACGAGCAGCGGGAACACCGAGGTGATCATCGACGCCCATGGACATCTGCAATACCAGAGGAACCACAGATGCGTTGCCGGCCTTTTAGGAGGTGATACGCTCGCTTCTTGAAGGTCCCTAAGTCGTAGCGGTTTGGAAATACCGCCGAGGACAGACCATTCCACAGTGCGGCTGTGCGAAAATCCCTGTCTCTGCTCTGTCCCTATGTATGCTTAATTCTTTAAAACTACGCAACGTATTTTGATGCGGCTTTTTTAATAGAGTGATTGAAGAGGTAGGTTTATAAGTACAACTAGTGAACCGCCCTGGCTATGTATTGTATTTAGTTCCAGCATTGCACCCGTGCGAAGCCGGGGCGGGTCGCCACTTTTTTTATAATTTGAACATTTTTATAAGTAAATCGTAAAATCTGATGATTTATATCTCAAAGTTGAAAATATCATACGCAATGACATGAGTGACGCGTGATATTTAAATTAAAATGAAAGTTACATATTTTACATTACTTACAAAATATGCATAATGGGTTTCTCTAGTGATTTTGTAGTTTGTCGGTATGGTAATTGAAAACTCACCTATTGCTGGCCGCACTACACACACCGGAATATCAGCAGCCATCGTACGCACGAGCTCCTCAGAAACAGCTTTAGAAAATGAATACGTATTCGGCCAACCTTTGACTAACCTACAATTAATTAGTAAAGAATTAATGACAAATTTAACTATTTCAACTGGGGTAATCAATCGTGCTTTTTCATCACCATCTAAAGATTATTATTCGTTATTATACAAGCACAGGTCGATGAACAATGATAAGATTAACAAGGGTGTGACGACTAACATGATGGAAGATTGATCAACATGGAGGACAAAAAAGAGAAGGAGAGGGAGATGATAATGAGATCGATTAACAATATTTAAAATTCTTTTTAATTGCTTTTTTTAGTAAAGTTGTAACTTACGATCTTGAAAGACATTTTAATTGTTGATTATTGTATGTTTCTGCCATGTATATCAATGCATCGGGTGTTATAGGACTAGAGCCAAACTCCTCATATATTGTCGTCCCTATCAAGTCGTTTGTAGCTTGAGAGTATGCTGTTGATAAGTAGACAAAGGATTTTAGATTCTTGCACGCCTTGCCAAGTTTCAACGCCTCTCTGGTACCCCGAACGTTGGATATAGCTACGTCTTTCAAACTCAGGTCAAATCTTACATTTGCTGCGATATGAAATATGATATCCACCTAAAATTGTACACAACTTCTATAAAATTCCACTTACTCCAAGAACCTTTTTCATGAAGTAAAGAGTACATGGCGGCTATTGCGCTGTATTATTTTGATAATTTGAAATTAGTTAATCTTAATTTAAAATGGTTTAACGGAATAATTAAACAATTTATTACGATTTTTAAATTTATCAATTTGAAACAAGATAAAATCAGGTAGTTATTTCGTATAAAAACATATTTATGTTCTCTACCAAGGACAGAGCGGTTATAAAGTGAGTATGTTTCGGCAATCGGAATTCTTTGTAAACATACCTCTTCAGCAATCATAAGCCAATTAGTATCCGAGATACCCAGGTTTAGTTCACACACATCTCCCTCTATGGCTATAATTTGTTTCTCAAACGAAGGATTCACGTTTCGGACGCTATCAAAAATCTAGGAGTAAACAGATTCTAATTATTATACATTATTAATTATAGTTATTCATTCACTAAATTTCATTGAATTACAGTTTTATAATTTTCTAACTTTAATGTTTGACTTACCGAGTCATTGGTTATCTCAGGAAGCCTTTCTGCAGGAGAGCAATTCATTTTAGACCGTATCAAAAGATAAACCCGCTTAAGATCACATGTTCTGTAAAATTAATATATATTTTTTTAAATCTAGTTTGAACTAAAAACGGAGGTCTTTGATACCTTGCGCCCTGGGCCGGCGTTAGGGTAGGACGCGGTTGAGTTACCGCCCAGGGCGCCGGACAGAAAAAGGGCGACAGAGGTCTGCGAATCAGTATTACAAGATCACCTGTTTCAAGGCGCTAAAAAAATCTCGCCCAGGGCGCCTGCATCGCTAAAGTCGTCACTGCTTGCGGCCTTACCATTATTTACTCCTATACAAATAGCGGCAAAAACACTAACCTAAAAAGTTTCTCAATTAGTAGCCTCCCCAAAAATCCTGTACCACCGGTCACTAATATAGTTTTCTGTCGATAAAAATCCTTTATATCTGAATAACCATTCGAAGCTTCGATCATAGGTTTTTGTCGATTAATCGCATTTTGCTCCAAAGTTACGATGGGATCCATTACTAAAAGCTGCGAAGAAAACAAACTTGTAAAATAAAATAATGGAACTTTTTATAATTTTTACTTACTAAGTCCAATACCGTGATGTGTCGACAGAGATGTGCCGATCCCGCACCAAATACTTAGCTAATTTCAACCGCTGTCTATCCCACCGTGTTAGAAGCGTGAAAAATGCAATTCAATCAAATCACTATTGCTTTGTTTTTCAAAGGAATATTTTAACAGATATAAAATTAAAAGTATGAGCAAGCACGAATTGGTACGTCTGTCCCTACATTCAGGGACGCCTTTACAAAATGAAGTAGCATTTAAACCTTCTAATAGTAATAACAAAACGTAATGAATTCCTTAACATACATAAGGTAAAGTCACCAGTAGATGACCATGAACCTGTAGTTGACCACTAACGCACATAAACCGATAAAATAAGAATTCGCGGTAATATTTTTAACGTATTCCATA